>PVKN010004771.1:0-32617 GCA_004027915.1 Capromys pilorides
TCCAGTGCTTCTAGTGAATGGCTAGATAATCTCAGTGCATAGTGATTTTTCTCATTACAAAGGATTTTTATCCTAATTGTCACTAGCACTGAATTTATAATGAGAAACTTAATGACGTTTTTAATTTTAGATCCCAGTACTTTTTCCTCTCTCTGCATCCACCAAGGTATTCTTACAAATAGTAACTAGTTGTGCTTCCCCTACACAGCTCTAAGGCCAGAGCAGTCTGCTCAGATTCCTGAATGAATAACCCAGAGTTTGGTCAGATACTGGCTAGTAATAGGCTTGCTTTGTTCAGTAGTGTTTTACAAACATTTGAATTAAATGCAACATTTGAAAGCTGGGAGATTTGCAGGAATTTCAGATTCTTGACTTTCCTTGAGGAAGCAGGCTGTCCACAGAGCAACACTGCTTCTCAGTAGTCTAGTCCACCTAGAGAGCTGTTGTTGTCTTGGGTCTTTTTTTCAGTCGTTTTAGCTCCAGGCTTTGTACTCAAGCAGTAAGGTTGGACAGCAAATATTTCCTTTCACTTCTGGTACTTTAAAAAAAAAAATATTTGATACAGGGTCTCACTATGCTGCTTGGACTCCAGTGATCCTCCTGTCTCAGACACCTCAGTGCTATGATTACAGGCGTGTACCACCATGCCTGGTTTCAGGGCTAACACGGCATGCAGTACAGGGCATCAAACCCAGGTCCTTCTGTTGCAGACAGGTCCTTGTACTGCCGAGCTATCTCCCCAGCCCCACTTCTGGTACTTTGGATTGAACTCGGAAACTGGAGTGGAGTACAAATGCATATATAAAGTGAACCATTTTTTCTTGAGAGCTGAAAGGTCCAGTATTTTCTGGGGCCTCAGGCAGTGCTCTTTAGGGACTACTCTATGGTGAGGAAAATGCAACCTGGTGCCTGGGGATGGTGAGAGGAATGTTGGAACATTTGCCAAGTATCTTGGACAGGAAGTCTGGCATTTACTGGCTGACCAAGATACTTCATCCTTACTAACGGGATCTGTTCACACCCTTCAGCAGTTGTATGCTTTAATTTTCTTTACAGTAGTTTCCTTTTTCTCTTCGTAATCTTCCCTGTCACTACTCTGAGCTAGGACTTACGAGCATGAAGGCGACAGTTGTCACCGTGGTGCTCTTGTGAAGTCACCTGAGCCCTCTAGGAGGCAATGAAGCAAATGCTGGCGTGACTGTTGCCAGATGTACCAAAAGCACCCGGGGAACCACAGGCGCGGTACCACCTGCTTCGAACAGCACTATCGCATGTTCTAAAAGGTTCCAGAAATTTTTTTAAGACCAAGAAATCCACTCACATTATGTAAAGTTGTGCTAAGAAAGCCCTCTCATATATTATGTAGTGATGTAAATCAGGATTTTCTTTGGTGGGAAATGGCAACATCAAAATTTTAAATATGTACGTATACCCTTTGTCCTAGGAATTATTTTGCTTCCAATTTACGGGTATGTGGGCCTCTATAGGATAGGCTATAAATGAGGAAATTCCAATCTATCACCGGGGACCTCATCAGATAATGATGTAGATACAAAAGTGGAATACTAGGGCCAGCAAGATAGCTCAGCGGACGAAGAGCCTGCTTGGGCAAGCGCAGGGACCGAGATTCAGTCCCCAGCACCACATGCCGCGCTGCACTGACCTGGCCACCGCGACTGAGTGTGGTGTTGCACATGTGCAATCCCAGCACTGGGGAGGTTGAAAACAGGAGGGTCTCTATGAGGCTGCATAGTGACAGCCTATAAAAAGAATACTAAATAGTCACTGAAAGAATGAGGTAGACCTGCGAGCACTATGTAAACTTGTTTACCTATAAAGAGAAAAGCAGGTCCCAGTACCTGTGTAGCTCACTGCACCTTTGGCCCGAGTACACATTCCCACTGAGCCACTCCACCAACAGGTGCTTCGAGCATCTTATGGGACAGAGAAAAATCCTGATGGGCAATGAGTCTATAAACAAACGCTTTGCGTAGCTGCTCTTGCACCTAGACCTTCTCGGGCTGAGGAGGAGGAAAGGGAGAAGCTTCGGTGTCTGTCCTTTCTCAAATTTTCACCATGTGCTTGCACTTCGTGTTCATGGTTGTGTTCTGAAGGTGCACCAGACCAAGGGCAGATGACACGGTGACTCTAGGCTGCGGGCATTGTGCCCGTTCCTGCTCTCTGAAGAACATCTTGCCAGCTCAGACATGAAGCCTTTACCTCCCTGCGCTCTCTGCACTCGTTTCCTACTGGATTTGTGGCTGTCTTCTCCCCTCTGATAAACACAGAATGCCGGTGTCGCCTGCCTGGTCTCCACCTACTGCAGGAGTGCAGGCACACGGGTCTCAGGCTCTGTAACAGTGGGACACAAGTTGTGCCTGAACACAGAGCAAACTACATGGTAGCTAGGTGTGTTTAGAAAGATTTGTATTCAGAAAGATAATTTGTTATTTATTAAGCGTTTATTAAATACCTTCCTAAAAGGCCCCAGATGCCACCAGGATCTTCAGTTAGGACGGAGACATATATGCAAGAATGACACATATCAGAGTATCTGCTCATTAGTTCAACATGAGTTTCCCTTGAACTAGACCCTCGGGAACGTGAAATACTCAGTGGCACAGCAGCCACCAATTTCAAGATTGGAGAAGAAAAAAAAAGAAAACCCAGAAAACCTAGTTTTGAAAATTGCTTTTAAAGGCCAACAGATGAGCCGGAAGAGAGTAACCCCACTTCTTATCTATACAGACTTCTGCCACAAGTTGGTCTGTGTATTTTTAGAGCTGAGAGAAAACACATCCACCCAGACAGCCGCTATATGTTTCTACCATATATTCCAGGGATATGTGGGGTGTTTTTTGTTGTTGGTTTTTACATTTATACAGTTAACATTGCTTGACCCATAAATAACACTTGTAAAACTAATAGGGCCATAGTTTAAGAGTATTTACATAGCCCCACCATGCATACAGAGCCTTAATGTTGAGATTTTTTTTTTTAATTTTCACTTTCCATCACTAGGCAATATAAATTTGACTGTCTAAACTTACAAGCCCTGACTACACCACAAGCAGTCACTTCATCCATAATGCTGTCTCTGGTTCCCTAGCATGTCTAGCACTGCAGTGTAACAAACATCTTGCAATTCAGGGATATAAAAATATCAGCTTTAAAATCTGAACTGTACAGTATGTACATTAATATTTGCACCGTTAAATTAGGAATACACTTCACGTCTATGAAATACTACATTATAAATAGCAATTTTTTTCCTATCTGTAGCTGGAGCTAATACAATGTTTACCGGGCTAATGGGGGCCTACGGGGGACAAGTTGGCCTCACGCAACGGGACGCACGGTGTCAGCCTGGCCAGTCAAGGTCATGTGCATGTCTCGCAAGAGGGACCGGATCAGGACCGAGGCCAACCCGCGTTACCCAGTGGCCCCAGACCCTACTGCGCTGCAAAGGTGGCCGGCGTTCATCACCTTCCAGAGTGGACATGCCGTGGCATCCCCTCGGGTCCGTTTCTCTGGAGACTGAGGAGCTGGATGAAACTGTAGTGCGCCCGCCACAGGTGCAAGGTGTCACCCTAACCTGACGCCCCCCAGGGAGGCTTCGTAAGTAAAGGGGAGAAATGACACCTTTCAAATGTGAATCTGACACTGTAAACAGCAGTAGGGTTCTCTTACATGGGCAAAGAAAGCACTTTACACTATCTTAGCAACTTTCCTAGGGAAGAAAAAAATACTCTGATGGTTAATGGCTAAGCTGAAACAAATGCTCTCCATCGCTACTCGCTTAAGAAATAATGCAGTTTTTGCCTTTGTGTCCTTTTTTCTTCTTGGATTTAGTTGTCCTCTGACCGAACTGAGGGGTGGGGAGTGCGGAAGTCGGACTGGAAAGGTCCTCGGCGTAGTAGGCAAATCTCTGCGGCCTGGGCGGAGGGATGGGCTGGCCGAGAAAGTAGCCCTCCTCCTCGGAGTCGGAGGAGGACGAGGTGGAGGTGGAGGAGGAGGAGCACCAGGAGCCGTCGCCCTCGTAGAGGCCCAGGAACCTGCCCACGCTGGGGCTCTGCAGGGCGTAGTCGGAGGTGGCGTGCGCGTAGCGGCCGTAGAGGTCGCCGCCGCGCGGGGCGTAGGCCTGCAGCTCGCGGGCGCTCCTGCTCTGGATGAACTTCTCGTAGTTGTCGGGCGAGTACAGCCTCAGCCGGTCCTTGGGCGAGTGCTTGCGCTCTGCCACCAGGTTGAGGGCATTGTCGGAGCGCGACTTCCTGCTCCTCCGGCGGCGGCGGTGGTGGTGGTGAGGCCGCGAGCCCCGCTCCTCGAAGTGGTAGGCCCGGCGGCGCGTCCGCTCGCTCATCGGGGGCTGCCGGACCTCGATGTCGTCGTAGCTGCCGTGGTCGATGACGTCGTCCGAGAACTTGACCTGCTGGGGCCGCGACTGGGACTTGGATCTTCTGAGCACCGGCAGGTGCACAGGTTTCTCCTCGGGCAGGATTTTTTCCGGACATAGCTCTGAGCTCAGGCTTTTCAGGGACTCTGCGCTCCGGTGCAGCATGGATGAGTTCAGAGTCCCCATGTTGCTCATCTTCTCGCAGTCTTCCGCCTCCATCTCCTCGAAGTTCTGTAGGGAATACAGTGACGGTCTTGGCTTGCTTTCTCCATCGACGGAAGCCCCTAGAAGAGAAACCAAAGTGTGATTCTCAAAAATCCCAATCTGACGTTACATACCAGCTACCAAGTGGAGACTTTTCAGAGAAAACTTTAAATGTCAGTATTTCATTAAAGCCTTGTAGGGAAGCAGGGCCCGAGGGCCGTGTAGCTCAGTGGTGGAGCGCTTGCCGGGTACACCTGAGCCCGAGTTTCTCCTCAGCACCACAGGAAGCTGCAAGTGCTCGTTCGCCTCCTTCCTGGTCACTGCTTGGCCCCACATGTCCTTCTGGGCAGTAGGTGCCACGAGAGCCTTTCCTAGCTGCATCACAGGAACAGTGTCTCTTTGTGGGTGTCACTAGCGTGGTTATAAAGTAGCCACAGGAGGGAAACACTTTCGTGTCTGCGAAGACACTACAGAGTGAGGTTCACAACAGGCCTGTTGTAGGCTATTCCGCACCCTCAGGGTTAATGACTGTATATGTAACGTCTATAATAGAGTAAGACTGTAATGTGGGTATCTAATATGAATGTGCTTTGAGAACATAAAATATTTTATAACGAAAAGGTTCATCTCTTTTCGAGCTAACTTGCCATAGGGCAATACAGGAGAACAGTTTTAAAAGTCACAAGCTTCTAAGTATCAGGTCAATTTTAATAGCTTAAGAAATTACCCAATATATATCAACCAAAGAATACGGGTTAACCAAAATACATCAATCAGTTTTCTCTGCCTTAAACTTGGAGTCATCCTTACATAAAAGGCTGTGCTGCAGATACTTCCATGTATGTACTCACCAGCACATGCACACAGGCTTACTTTGCTGGAGCATCTGCCACTTGGTAGGAAACTGCTTTTCTTCCCTCCGTCTACAGTTTTAAGTAACTCTTGTTGAACTACAAGTTTGTGTGTGTGTGTGTGTGTGTGTGTGTGTGTGTGTGTGTAGCCAGGGATTGAACTCAGGCCCTTACACTTGCCAGGTGAGCACTTATTCTCCTGAGCCATCTCCCTGGCCCTGAACTACAAGTTTTCTGAATAAACTTTGGCTCCCTTTTCTAATACTCTGAAACCCCCAGACGACTTACCTGTGATATTAGACAAAGCCAGAGAATCCATGGAATCTCGAACACTTTGCTCTGGCTTCAGGTCTGACAAACACTCGAGGGAGTCTTCATACCACTGTGTTTGGTCGTGATTATATCCCGCAGCACCATGGTCCAGGTCCAGCTCCTGCAGCCGCCTGCTGCTTGCGGGCCCTGGGTGGCTGCCGTAAGCTGAGTCGCCCAGCCCATCTTGTGACTGAGCCCAGTACATATCAGACTGGTATTTTTTACTCGCAAGGCTCTGGTGATTTTGCTTTAACTCAGGGGTGTTTTTAACCATGTTATCAGATATCCAATGCTCGCTTGCCCTGATGTCCATCTCACTGGGCTGTGGCTGAAAGAGGCTTTTATCGCCGAACTTGAGGAGGAGCTGTGTCATGTAATCTTCATGCTCGGCCCATTCTTCCGGTTCTTCGGGGGTTTCATGCTCTACCCTGCCTTTCCAAAATTCCTCATTGGCAAAACCGGCTCCTTGTCTGGAGAGAGTGAGATCATCCAGCTTCCGGGAGAGGGTGTCGTCAGCACTGCCCGAGAGGCCGGGGAACTTGTAGTTCAGAGCAGGGGACAGGAGGAGAGACTGCCGGCACTGGTCGGCTGACCGGCTGCTCTTGCCCATGCGGACGCTTTTTCTGGAGTCTCTGGACCGTGCGGACTGAAAGGCGGAGTCAGAGGAGTCGGAGGCGTGGATGTCTTCACCGAGGCTGCAGGTTTTGGAGCAATAGATCTGGCCTTGTTTGGGAAGGAACGGACACCCCAGCAAAGAGGCCTTACACTGGGCACAGGAGAAGCAGGCCTCCGTGGCATGCCAGTGCTGCCCATCGTAGGTCATCTGTGCATGGTCTACCCCTGTTTAGAAGGAAAGGAAAAGGGCGTCGATTAAGGTGTGAAATGAAGAAGGACATGGAGAAAAACTGGGCAAGAGCGAGCTCTCCAGTGATGGAGACTATCTGGATCACGACAGGAGTGTGGGTTACAGGGTCCAGTTCATCCTTGTGATCTATAGAGTCTGTATCTGTGAGTCTGCCTAGTCACCAGAGCTACCTATGTCCCCAAAGTCAGCAAGCCTAACACATGCCTGGTCATGCCCTGGCCTGCCCAGGGGTGCAAGTTAAAGTCAGCCGACACGTGTTGCTAGCTGCGTTCAGAGAAAGGGGATGTTCTGTTTTGATTTCAGCTCCCTTACCATGAACCTGTGTCCTGTTCATGGCCTATTATTTAGTGCCATGAATTTTGTACTTTTTGCTGGTAATTCTGCTATTGGAGGTGGCCCCCACGAATAATGCTGAGGTGCTGTCCAGTGCTGCTGAGGTGCATGGCTGTGATGTGTCTTGGATAAACTTCTGATCCTGCCCGACAGTGCTGTTGGCCATGAGTTCAGTGTTAATGCACAACTGCAACATGCATGGTTGATGAAAATGCGTGTGTGGCGGGGGGCGCCTCAGCGATAGATCACTAGCCTGGCCCCTGGAAGTGTATGTGTGTTGTGGGGAACTTCATTCTGCGTCTCTCCAGGGAGTGACCTTTCAGTATAACAGGTGCAGCACTGGCCAAGGCAGATGAGAATGGACCATACATCCCTTCATCAAAACTCAATTCAGCCAAAACATTTAGGATCTATGTATGCTAGGTAAAGTCTACCTCAGGGTTTTTTTAAAGATGGAGAAGTGGACAATCGGGACTCACCAATATGCTCCCCGCAGGTTTCACAGTACTCAGCATAGAGAGACTCGAAGCAGCCGCAGCAGAAGGGGCGCCCGTCCTTCATGATGTACCTCTGTCCCCCCAGGGCCGTCTCGCACTCGAGGCAGCAGAAGTGTTTCATGTGCCAGTGGCGACCCTCCGCTTCAGTGCACTCGTCAGCGAAAATGATCTGTAAGGAGAAACGTGGACGCATAGGATGCGAGGAAAGCAGATGCAAACCCTATCCCAGTAACTGCGTGTTCTCTGGGCTCCTCACAGGCAGTACCTCTTCAGTGAGCTGCAGGCTTCACTCTAACTTGGCTTAGCTACAAAACAAGAACAGGAACTGAGAAGGGTGCAAAAAATGAAATGCGTAAGTGCTTGCTGAACTTGAAAAAGCCAGGTGCGGTGACCCTCACCTGTAATCCTAGCATTCTGGGAAGCTGAGACAGGAGGATACCAAGTTTAAAGCCAACCTAGGCCACTTAGTGAGACCCTGTCTTAAAATGAAAATGTATTAGGACATAACTCAGTGCAAAGGACTGGGTTCAATCCTCAGTACTTGGGGTGAGAGGAATGGGGAGTTGGGAAAAGCCACATCTTCCCAGAAGGTAAAACATTTGGTACTGTTTTTGTGCTACAGGAACACTTCGGTGGCATAATTATAAAGAACACACCAACACTGAAATAGTCCAGTGGTCTGAGTGTTCTAATAGGAACAGAATAGAAAAGCCGCGTAGCGCTGTCACACTTAGCTGGTGAGCGTATGAACAGCGCTGGGACAGGCAGATGATGTTTCATTTAACCTGGTGGCCGCCCTCAGGATGGACTTGATTTCAAGGAAGTGTTCAAAAAGCATGCCACTGGCAAAGCCAAATCTACGAAAGTTAGCGTGTAGAATTTAGCCAGGCATGGCAACATGCTCCTATGAGATACTGTTTCAAAAAAGGGGGGGAGGGGTAATGTATTGTCATTGACTGAAAGGGGCTGGGGACACCACAGAGGCTCCTGCACTAGGTCTTGAAAGAGAAAGGGACATTAATACAAAAATGGGGATATTGGGCTTCAGCAGTGTTGCTGACTCAGGTTTGATACATACACCGAGAGGCCACATCTGGGAAAAGTGAGAGAAGGGTGCTAGCATTCTGTGTCTTCTCAATATGTCTGTAAGTATAAAGTCACTGTAAAGCAAGACACTTAAGAAAACGAAATGTCCTTTCACGTCATTCTTGCTCACACGCCCGGGAGATGGCCACTGTTCCTGGCCCTGCATCTTTCGGTATCTTTTCTGAGGCTTCTCCCTCTGTACTAAACAAACACAAGGTTGTCTGCTCTGTGTGCTTCACCTCATCAAGGGCCATGCCACACCAGGCCTGCCGGCCTCTCACTAGTTGCAGGTTATTCCATTGCATCAAAGGACCAGGTTATCTTAAACCACACACACAATGAAAACCTGGAGACACGCCGCATGTTTGCTTAGCTGGGAAGAGTGGAAAGCTGGCTGTCAACCTCGGTTTTTCCAGCGTTAAGGGCTGACCCTGTTTACCTCATCACATGCCGAGCACCGGGGCTTGAGCAGTTCTGCATGGTGCCTGCCGCAGTGAATTTTTCCATCCTGATAAAAATAGATGAGGTCGACCAGCAGCTCGCCGCACGTGAAGCACACAAAGCAGGCCGGGTGCCAGCACACGCCGGGGCCGGCCCGGGAGGCGAACACCGCCACCTCCCCTCCGTTTATCTTCAGGCCGCACTGCGAACAGATTTGACCGGTTAAATCTCCCTGCCCACTCCAGCATAATCCCAGATTCAGCAAGAACGCTTTTATTCCTGCCTTCCCCTGTTAGTGACTGGATGGCTTTTTAATACTGGATTACTGGGCCTCACATCTGCAGTGAGCATGCTCTGATGGGCGACTGCGCTAGGTGCGTCTGTGCCTGGCCTCCTCCAACCCACGCGAACCCAGAGCCGAGCCCCTGCAGGACGCATTGCCCGCGGAGCACTAGCAGCAAGGACTGCACGCCTTCGTGATGCCTCTGCGTACCCTGGCCCTGCCTGCCTCCACTGAAGTTCACGCAGGGACAGCCAGCCGCCAATATGAAACATGAACATAGCAGGTGCGCTGCCTCCGCCTCGGAGGTGGTACGCATGCGCGCCTTCCCGCCTGCGGCAGCCCCACCCACAACGCTCGCGCTGGGACGGCTACCTGCTCACACACAGCGTGCATCACCGCCCTGGACAGAAGCTTAATCGTCCCCCTGCCGAGCGCTTCCTTCTTGCGCTGAGCGCTGAACACCTGCAGTTCCTTCTTCTCCTCTTCACTCAAGGACTGGCAGTACCGCACCTGCGCAGAAAGGGCGACGCAGCCGCGCTGGAGCGCTGTCTTCCCACCCAGTCCTCCATCTTCCGACAGTCGGGATGGAAGAACAGGCTCAGCCGCCCCACCTCACAGACCCCCAGTTTGAACAAGGGCCACCATACCTAATTCTTGCCATCTCTGTAGCGGAGGGAAAGTGTCATCTGAAGAAATAACCTGGTTTTATTTTTTAAAATATGAAATACTGAAACTGCAGACAGACGCTGAAAAATCCTAAGGTGTTAACCTGTCCTAACAGGATTTAAACTTCAGTGACACTTTCTGCATACACTCAACCCTACCTGGGGCTAAGCTTCCACAGCGGGCAGCAGGAGGGGGCCCTGGCAATCAGGGGAGGCTGCAAACAATAAAAGCCAACTGCGTTCACTTGAGTACCCCGTTGACGCTTTCTCCTTTTAAGGGACGCAAAGCTGTACTCTCAGGCCAGTTAGCAGAGAGAGGCTGGGCAGCCAGGAGCCGGGGTGCACAGGGGAAGAGTCTTTATGCTTATCATGTTCAAGCTTCTTCCTAGTTAGCCTTCTTCCTGGTACTTTACCTCATTATCATGTGGTGGCAACTGATATAAAAGCTGTTTAATCCGATGTTTCTCTCCAGGGCTGTTCACATAAGGAATCTTTTCCTCCGGCAAGCATGCAAAATAGAGCTGGATCTGCATAAAGGACAGAAGGAAGGATATCAGTACCCAGAGGCGAGCCTCAGCTCACTCCTATACCATCCCCTGGGTTTTGGCCCCGAGAAGCTCAGGAGAAGCTCTGAGCCAACAAAGCAGATCTGCAGGCCCGCAGAAAGCCAGCCCTGGCTGCTAAGCTGCTGTTCAGGAATGCAATTTGTAGTGACAATTAGGGACATCATACATTGTGTGCCATAAAACATGCATGTTTAATGCTACCAGTTCCTTGACCAGCCTTCCCAGGGTCTTCCGAGGGCCAGCCAAGGATCAGCCTGCGGCCAGGCGGTTGTGGTGTCACCACGCAGGCTATGAGACACGCCCGGTGTTACAGATTCTCCCTGTCTGGTTCTCTCATGTGATGGCTTTCTTGCCAATGGATGCTACTTTCCAGCGTGTGGAGTCAGTTTACCCAAGGAGACTTCCAAGGCGCCATGCTGAACTGCACTTAGTTCACTTTTCTGATGTCCTTAAGGACCATCCTTTAACGACACTGTCAGGTTATACACTACTGTGAGGGGGAGGGAACATGATTCCAGGAAGAAGGATGGATGGGGGAATTTGGCCCTGTCTGCTTCAGAATCTGGGCCACATGTAGCCACCCAGCCTAAGGTGCAAGAAGAGGCTCTAATGAGTAGTTTCTGAGAATAATGGCCCTGTGCCCCACCCCCACCTTCACTGGCACTGTAAGCTTTCGAGTCACAACCACTTATTGAGTCCTCCCAGTGTGTGCAGACACAGACGGGGGACAGCACCTCGCCCTCAAAGGAGTCCGCCCCACGCCTCCTCCCCCCAGCAGACCTAACTCGGACGCAGCTGCACATCCAGTTTTCTCTTGAAAAGATGCTTTGGGTTTATACTAAGAGCTACTGCCAGCAATTTTCAACAAGTTCCTTTTTTTTTTTTTTTTTTTTTTGTATTTTTTGAACAACTTCATTCTTACAAACATATCAGGGAAGTAAAAGTAACCTTCCATAGATTGTTCTCATCTGAACACTAGTGAGCTCTAGTGTCTTCCAATCCCACTGTGGGCTTCTAGGCAACACCACCTGGTGGGTTCTTAGAGCTTTGCATCTCTTCCCCCAGCAAAGGCATTCCTGAGACTGGGCCTGGAAACCGAAGCTCTAAGACCTTTCTGAAGCTTAAGGTCAATCTCACTCCCCCTCTGTGGGTGACGTGGTAGACCGCCACGTAGTAAGTACACATGCGCTATGCGGGACGTCATCTACCATGACAGCAGAAATGGCACCACTGAGAAACTGAGTAGGACCTAAAAAATGAAAGTCCAACTCACTGCAGGAGGTGTGAGGGCTAAGGAGCACGCCAGCATTGCAGTGCTGTTCTCTCTAGGTTTTTTATATTATGGTTTTGTTTTTGAGATAAGGTCTCACTTTGTAGTGCGGGATGGCCTCAAACTCACTGTGGTCCTCCTGCCTCAGCCTCCCAAGTGCTGGGATTATAGGTGTGTGCTACCACACATACCTGGTTTGTGTATTTTTAGATCAGTGGCCTGAAATCTGATATCACCCTAGCAAATAGAACAGGACGACGTGGTCCCACCTGCTCAGGTCTGAGGCCCGGAGGGACCCACGCGTACTCCTCCAGGGCACAGCCGGAGTCGTCATCCGAGGTGGAACTTCTCTGACACCCGAAGGCCAGCTTGCTCACTTTGGGCTCCATCTCCAAAGGCATAGTAATCAAATGCAGCGCTGGGGTTCTCAGTCGCAGGACATCCAGTCGAGGCTGCTACAGACAACGCAAGAGAGAAGTTTACCCACGGAAGAGCTCATGCACTGTCCTGGCTTTACTGGACACTTGCTTGCCCACCGCGGGGCAAGGAGGATGCTGTTCAGTAGACACTGCCACAAGCCATTCCCTTCAGTTTCCTTTAGAAAGCACCACTCTACACCACTGTAAAAGCCCTCGGGAAAACTGCTGTTGATGCCAACCTGTCGATGACAAGTGAAAACTACATGACTTCCTCCGCACTGCAGGAGCACACACTGGGATCAAGCCCCATCACTGCCACGGAAGACAGCTGGGGACCGTCACTCAGGTGCTACCTTTCCTATGCAAACTGGCCACTGAGGAGTCACCTGCTGGGCATGGATCCCCTGGGCTGCAGTGCTTCAGTTTCAGCCTTCTTGTCACGCCGCTAAACTTATGTGCCAAGGAAAAATAGCGGTTAATCCTATAGAGCACATGAAGTCTGCAAGTTCTTACAAAGGGCTGATGTCAGCCAGGCGTTTGTCCACAAACAGGAACTGAGTACAGCATTCGGTTCAAATAAAATCCAGCTTGGTGACTGTTACGTTTAGTTGCACGGGAAATCAGCCCTTATTGAAAAGATACGCAGTGCCGAGTGTAAAGTGCCATGAGCCAACCCACTGCTAGGCTAAGCGGATCCTCTTGTGAAAAAGCAGCCTGAGATGAAGAACAATCGAGATGTCAAAACAGCACACACCCTACCCTGAGACCCAGCACCTGCCCCGTCAACTGGATTGTCCTCCAAGAGTCTTCTGAGTCTCAAAACTCCTCCCTGCACCCAAAAAACTAAAGAGAAAAAAATAACTTAGAATCTGGTGGAAACTTGTATTTGTCTCTCTAAGGCATAAAGACAGAAAATTATGAGTCCAACTGTAATCATTTTAGAGGAAAAGTGCTTCCGAGGGTCACACAGCTGAAAGCAGACTTCCCTCAAATTCTCCTGCCTTATTAAACGTTCTCATTTGCTTAAACAAAAGAAAAAGGCAAGCCAGACATGGCAGTACACGCCTGTAACCCAACCACTCAGGAAGCTGAGGCAGGAGCATTGATGAGTGTTTAAGGTCAGCGTGGGCTACAAAGTGAGCTCAAGGCCAGCCTGAATTGCATAGTGAGACCCTGTCTCAGAAGAGCGAGCGAGAGAGAATAAAAAAGCAAGTTTCAGCCCAAGATGAAGTCATTTTCCAATGATTAGTTTCATACCAACTCTACTTACTATTAGAAAGTGTTATCTATTAAAATATGATTATCAAAAAGTGTTTTTTTATAAATCGAAGGATGCTTAAATAATTGACATTCTAACAGCTCACAAACAGTAGGCCATGCCTCTCATGGTTGCAGTGAATGCCATAGTAGATGTTATTCTCACTAAGAAATTAAACTTCCATTTGCTCTGAGCAACCTCATTTCCCGCCCTACCACACCAGGGTGGTGACTTTTTAAACACGCTGTTGCACACAGGTGCAATTCACTCATGTCTTAGGAAAGGCTTTCTAAACGCAGGCATGTGCTCTAGCTCAATAAAAAAGGATACGTTAATGGAAGTCAGAAAGTGTCTTGTGTCTAACAATTTACCTTTTGGTTTGAAAAACCAACCCCCACATGTGAACCAGAGGCTAAGACTTTAATTAGTAACTCAAAGCCCCCCAGGAGAACTGGTGTCTTCAAAGCACTCTAACCTGATTCATGGAATCTGAACATTTGCCTTTTGCCTAATCCAGCGGCACGAAGATACTACGCTGTGTACTCTGCAGAATTACAAAGGGTGTACCGAGTAAGTTGAACCTAAAAATGCTCTGTAACTATAGGATACGAGAAGAGAAAACACCGCAAATTATGACAAGCCATGGATTTTCCAGGCTAAAGGTTGTCAGAAATCTGCATTTGGCGTTATACTCCTCAGCCTTTTGGGGCAAATGTGAACTGCTGTGTGGACGAAGGTAAGTCAACTGCGACCCACACATGTCCACTCAGTCCTTTCCGCTAACCACCCGCAGGTGGCCATGGATCAAAAAGGCACCTTAGGAGGCCTCTCTCCGTGAGCATGGCCTTCAGTTTTGGTAGTACTCTAAACGACCACCTGGGGGTTAGCCTGGCACAATTAGGGATTGGCGCACCACGTGCAGCAGCCCGGCGTAGGTGGTGTCACTCAAAAAGGAACCGCGCCTCGCAGCAGCTGGCCTGAGGGTCCAGGTCACGGCCAGTAGGTTAACAGCAGTGGTCTCAGGACAGGGCGATTTGTGATCCTGGGGACCACAGGCCTCTCTGACCCCACAATGCCTCCTGGGGATGATGGCGGATGGAGCCCTTCCACAGTACAACCCATCTACAGAGGAGATGGCCATCCATCCATCAGCTCCCACCTTGTAGGCCAAGCCAGGCGGCCACGAGAGAAATAAATCAAATGGAAAAAGCTGCTGGTTTCTTGTTCAGCTCTCAGCTTTTCAGGTAGATGATGGTGAACAGCAAAAGTCAGGTTTGCAAACCAGGCTGAGTTATACTAGAAACAGAATTATTCAAACCTGGGGCCATGTAAGATGTTTTTTCATTCTGTTTTCCTTCTGCAGAATGACCCTGAGTCAGTCATGGCCCTGCCTTGGGCCCTGCACTTTGCCTATTTGCGATTTTAAAATTATTTGCATGTTTCAGCGAAGTTGCAGCAGTAAAGGAACTCCCACACTCCTCTACCTGGACTCACGCTCACCACAGTCCCGGGGAAAGACAGTAAAACCACACTCGGGAATGGCTTTGGTCAGCTTCCCAGCAGTGTGGCCACCTCGCAAGTGTGCAGAGGAACAAAGCTTCCGCTGGCCGGCAGCGCACCTGGGTGGCACGGGGGTCCGGCACAGGGGACACGGCCTGAATTTCATTCAAGTAAGCTGTACTCGGCGCAGACGCTGTTTTGAGGACTAAATGCACCAAGTCAACAAACAAGGAACAAAGGAAAGGGTGTAGACAGGTGTGTAAGATAAGCCCATGCTTATCCTCAGGACTGTCACAAGAGTACATTCCACAGAAGCAGTGCCACAGAAAAGGGACTGTTCCATTTCTCTCTTGTCCTCTCTTCCCTCTGTTCTTGATAATAGTTAAGTAGCTACTTCTCACCACTGAAAGAGTCCAACTTGAGACTTCTCCATCATCATTCAAGAGAACATCTGACCTAGGGGAGAAGAGATGGGCAGAGGATGAACAGGAGCTGGGTGGCAATGAGCTGCGGCCCTTGTGCCTTCACAAGTTACCAAACGCCAGGAGACCCCGTTCTTCAAAAGCAGCAACTACCTTCAGCGAAAGAATACAGGAGCATTATAAATCAGAAAAAAAAATCATTTGCATATAAAGAAATAGTTCCTGCTACAGCTGGTGGCATGCCTCTGCACTGTGACTAGACTCTAGTGACACAGGGACAACCTGTGAGGAACAAGCGCAGAATGCACTGTGAGCCCTTGGGTTCCATCTTTGTGAGCTTGGGAGAAGGAAAATGACTTTGCCCACTGGTTGGCCACCACTTCTCGCTGTCCACTGGCACACGTGCACACGTACACACGCAGTGTGTGGGTGAGAGTCTGTGGCGCCAGGCAGCTCTTCTGTGTGTCTGCTAGCTGGAGCTCAGAAACACTTCCTATACACTTGGGTGGGAGGGTCACCTGCCCCTCAAGTCAGAGCATGGCCTCACTTGTCCCACACAAAGACATGAGGGGTTTCTAGGGAGATGACTTTCCTCAATTCCTTTGCTGCGTTCATCTTTACATTTAAAAGTCACTATGGGTGGGTTTTGGGCAGTGAACCAGGCAGGGGACATTTATCCCACTAAATGCCGGGACGTTAAAAATAAAGTGTAGCCACTGTGATAAGAGTCTTTTCTAAATCCCATGATATATTTCCATGTTTTAACAGCGTTGGGCGCCAGTTACGTGTGATTTAGCCTTTGGCTGGTCACTTGTTTTCATTTGGAGCACAGTGGAAAGAGCTCTGGCCTCTGGACTCAGGAAGCCTGAGTTGGAATCCAGCGCATGTGACCTGGCCCGGTTCCTCACCTGGACCAGGAGGGGAGTTCAGGGCTGCTTCACACCATGGCGCTGCAGTCTGGGGCCTCGCAACTCCCGACCCAAAACTTTCCATAGGTTTGCTTTCCCCTTGCTTTTGTGTTTGGATTCTTGCTGTTTGGCCTTCAGGAAGTAGCCTTTCTCTGTTGCCAACAACCAGCCACCTCTGAGCCTTTTAAAAAATTTTTTGTTGGTGCCACTGTTCTTTAAACTAGACAAGTCATTGTCGAAAAAATTTTCCAGGAATATACAGAGTGATTCCATGGTAGATGAGGACTTAACCAGCCCTTCTACAAGCATTGGAGTCACTGGAGCAGTAAGACAGCCTTCTGTACAGGAACCGGTTATTCAAATCAAACAGCAGTTGTATTATTTTGCTGTGCTGTTTTGGTTATTTGGGGAATCTGTTTATTTTCTCTTGGGCTGTAACTGCGTCCGGCGTAGCTAAGCACTGTCATTCTGACTGACCATGACATCTATGTAGCAGCCCTGGTTGGGTTTTCCTAGAAAGCCAAGTCAGTGTGGGACATGAGGACCCAGAGGCGGCGAAGCGTGGGCTGTTTCGCCAGAAAACAGCCAAAGCAGCAAGCACAGATGGCAAAGGCACCTCAGGTTTTCAAGAATTACACCTGCCAAGCAGGAGACTTGGCACCACGGGCAACGAGAAGGGACAAAAGGTGCACAGGAGATGCCAGGTATTTCTGGTCGTTAAGAGATTCATGTGGCAGTCACAGGGAAAAGAATAGGGGCCAACCCACGGTCTCAGTGAAGCCGAAACATGGTGGCCAACGGAAGGGGCAGTATCATAAGGAGCAGGAGAGGAGAAAACGGGGTCAGAGACACAGTTCTGAGGATCAGGAGACTGAAAGGTGGCACACCAGCATATAATGCACCTATGCACAGGTAGGTAGTGGAGAATGCGGAGTGTGGTCAGCTGCACACCTAGGATATTAGCTGTGTGTCAGTCAGTTCTGCTACAGAGTTCCTGTTAGTCATCATTTTCTTGGCCCAAAACACCAAGTCAAAACCGTGCAAACACAACAGAGAGTAGTAGTAATGTTCAGTGCCTGCAGCTGATTACGATGTCTAAGGTCCTGTCCCTCATGGCCAACGCTCTCCCCCTGAATTCGCTCTAGTTCCTAAGTGAAGCCAACCGTTGGGACACTGAAGGATTGTTCCGAAAAAGTATTTCTGTGTGCACATGCTCAGGGAAGCCACAAGGGCTCTGAGTGCCAGAACAGGCCCGGGCAATGATCTGCCAGCCAGTACCGCTGAGGTTCTTGGTTGTACCCAGCTGCTGAGCGCATCCTGCAGACTGTTCAACAACTTCTTTGTCAACCTCTTCTTGTTAACAAGCCTTACCGCATACAAGATGGCTATCACAGGTTCTGCACTCAGAAGCTACCTCTAACTCTTCCAGGCCAGACATGCGGGTACATGAAAGGGCAGTTCCACGTGTGAGCACGAAACCTGTAACATTTCCCCTTCTGAATACACAACGACAACCTTCATGGACACACTCATTTCCTTGTCGGTGGCGTCCTTAACTCAGTAATGAGCTATTAAGCTTGCAATCAAGGTTTGCATTGCGAACAGACCCTACCCCGAGATTTAAGTTATCGTGCACCCAAAGGATATCCAGCGTCCTCTGGCACAGCCACAGTCACCAGGTGTCACTACTAGTGAAAACACTGCCCACGAGACTCACTCCAGCGAGCAAGGATAGGCCGAGTGTCTCCTGGGGCTTCTGGACCGTATTTTCCGGGTAAAACTCCATCCCCCCAACTCGCACATTTTCTCACCGTGCAGTGGAGTGGGGCTCTGAGTGGCGTGCACCGCACCGCTGCCAAAACCCATTCATTTTTCCTAGAGGGAAGTGAAATTCTTTCAAAGCATTCTCACCTCAGGCACACATTCCAGGACAGCAAGTCAGGCTGCTAAACAAAAGGAGGACGTGCGGCGGCGACTAAGCGGTCCCCGCTCCCGGGTCGGGTTACCAGGCCCGCCGGCCCTGCGCCTCGTCCACGCCGCGGCCCGTCCGCTCCCGCTGGGGTTTTTGTATTTCTCTTTTCCACGGCGGCTCAGGGAATCGGCAGCCTGAGTCGGCTCCAAGGCACACACGGCCTCGGGTTTCACCGTCACCTGCCGGCTCCCGAACAAGACTCCCCTTTGTGCAGCGCGCAGCGCCCGCTGGAAAGCAGTTTCCAGAGAAAACACTCCGGGAAAGCGGCTGGGGGCCTGGCACGGTGCCGGGCGCGGACCCCGGCCCCAGAGGGCCGCACGCACGCGAACCCACAGCCCCGGCCGCCCTCGGGGGCAGCGCGGCGGCGGCGGCGTCGGGGCCTCGCCCTGCCCGGGACCCCGCTCGGCGCGCGGCCGCCAGGGGGCGCCGGGCCGGGCCGGCCGGAGCGCTGCGGCCGGGAGTGAGGTCCCGCACAGCCCCGGCCCGGCTGGGCAGCCGCCTCCGCCCGCGTCCCGCCCCCCTCCCTGTTCCCGGGAGCCCAGTGCCCAAGCGCACCCCGCGGCCCTGCCCCGCAGCCCCCTCACCCGCAGGCCTGCGCCGGGCGCCCCGTTCTCTGCTCCTGGTGCTCCGGCCGCCCTGTCCGGGCCGCTGCCGTCCAGCGCCCGCTCCCGCTCCCGCTCCTCCCGGGCAGACAGCACTGGTCTCCGCTCGGGGCCTGGAGCTTCCCGGGGAACCGGAGGCCGCGGAAAAAACCCGAAAGAGTGTCGCCTTGCTTTCTGCGGATCCTGGCCCGGCTCCCGCTCCCGACCGCAGGAGGCGTCCGCCGGGCCAGAGCGCGCCGCCGCTTTCCAGGAACTGTCACCGGCCGCCGGCAGGTGTCCGCGGCCCGAGCGAGCGCCGCCCTCCGTCGGCCGCGCCCAGTCCCAGGGCGGGACCGCCAGGCCGCTCACCCCGCCCGCAGCGGGTTCCCACCGAGGACTCGTCGGCATAGGAATCCAGGACGGGCTCGCCCCGGTGGTCCACGTGCATCGCAGCTAGCAAAGCACCGAGCTCAGGGACCGACGCACGCACGCGCGCACGCACGCGAGGACGCGGGCAAGGAGCCCCACGCACAGGCTGGGCGAACTCCGGCAAATGACCTCGCTCAAGCGGGCTAACCCTGCTTCTGAGCTATTTATAGATCCGCTAAGGGAAAGGAGGGGACCTGGTTCACTTGTCTTCCGAAAAGACCAGGAGAGACCAAAATCAAGACCAGCAAGAAATGACAGATTAGCACCAAGCGGAGGTCTGATGCCTCGGGAAGGACAAACCTGAGTTTCTGACAGCCTCCTCCTCACCAGAGGATAGGATGCCAAGACGGGAGGGGAGGCAGCATTTAAAACGAGGTCAGCTTCTGAAGCGCTGTTCAACAAAAGTTACTTAAAATGACCACCAATGCTTCGAGTATTCGACTGTTCAAACAATCCTGTACCGCCAGGGCTCCTTGGGAGTGACTGGCCACATGCACATTTCTACAGTATACAACTGAACAATAGCCTATTGTGATTGATCTAAAAATGCACAAACAGGCTGCCAAAAATAGACCAGGCAAGCAAATAGCTCTGCGGTCCATTCTGTTCTCCCTGGTGCAAGCCAAGGCAGCTGAGAAACGGAATTTTAAAAACTTTTTTAAAGTGGCAGAGACCAAAAAGTTGTGGCTCGGCTGTTAAGATAGGTTGGAAACACGGATTCAGACAACACGATTTGTAAGCCGATAGACGACGATGTTGACGATGATTCTCTGAGTAAGTTGTAACACAGAACTCTCTGGCCTTAGGGTATGGAGATTTGCCCGGAAAACTTCAAAGGTTACCACTTTCCCCTGTGGACCTGTGAAATTCACCGTGAATACCTGGGTCAGATTTCCTTCTGCCCACTTTGGTCTGCTGGGGCTTCTTCAGGGAACCCTGCAGCTAACAGCATCTGCCCCAGAAGCTTGCTACCAGCTCCTGATTGCAGTCAAGCCACAGACTGGTCTATCATTAAGATACAGAGAGTATGGGCTGGTGGCTGCATCTGCCTAGGCTGGCCTTGTTTGCGCTCCACATGAGTTGAGGCCACAAAAGACTCCCAAGTACAAACCAGAGCACGGTACTAGCTAGGAGCCACTTCGAGGCTCCACCATGGTGGCCGCTTGTAAGTTCTGCCTGCGCCCTTTGTGGTGGGAAGTGTTTTTACTAGTGAGACAGCCTGGAGAGTAACAGCTTCCATTAACTTTCTGTATATGAAAGACAGACTTCAGTCTGGTCTGAAAAGGGCCATTGCTGTTGTCAGGGGGAAGCCAGACCCCCTACCCTGCGTCCTTTTGTTTCAGACAAGTGACATCTGCACTGCTTGCAGATAACAGGGACCTGGAGGGCGCTGAGAGGAAACCCAGGAAATCTCAGGGCTGCATTTCCTCCATCCAGATCCCTACTGTCACCTCCACCTCCTGCTTCCCAACCCCAAATTATCAGCCCTTCTTCTCTCTGTTTGCAGCATTCCTCTTCAGCCCTGCCCACCCTGTGTGGGGGGTCCTGGGGGCTCACTGAGGAGCACCTTGCACCCAACCTGGCTCGAAGCCAGCGAGCACAATAAACACCAGGGAGGGAATGAAATGATTCAGGTCCTCACGGGCCTGGCGCACGCCTCCAAGTGTGCAGAACACCGTCCTGAGGAAGGAGACCAGACAGACTGGAAGGTAGAAATGCGCCAAGGGCAGAGACATAAAGGGGTCAGGCTCTGTCTGCCAAGTGCCAGCCGGCCACACAGTCTGGAGGACAGGGATGAAGTACAGCGGTATAACGGAATCCTGGTGCTAACCAGTGGCCCGGCCTGTGGCCTGCATCCAGGGACCTTGAGGTCCTTTCTGCACCCTGCCTCTGGCTTGGCATTTGCAAAACAGATACCCTTTTCAGTTTTAAGGCTAAGAGTTGCCCTGGATCACAGACATTTGCAAGAGTGTATAAACAAACACCAGCAATCTAGAATGTCTATCGCTGTCTTTAAATTTCATAATAGAGAGATCAAAGGCTCCAACATCCATCATGATGTCTCACCTACAGTGAAGGAACAGCAGGCAAATGTGGTAATAAGGATGGTGACAATGTTAGTCCTTAACAAGGGTTCCATCTAGAACAGCAGTTAGGTTGCCTGGACAATGTACACACAGATAAAGAACCAAGCCAGGTGTGGTCGTATGCATATGTGATCCCAGCTCTCAGGAGGCTGAGGCAGGAGGCTCACTGGGAGTTCAAGACCAGCTTGGGCTACAAAGTTGAGTTCAAGGCCAGCCAGAACTACATAGTGAGACTCTCTCAAAACCCCCCAAAAATAACAGCAACAATAACAAGATGACCAACCCCCCCAACATGTTATCATTGCAAATTTATGAAATACGTCTTACACTCTGATTGATTTTATACATTTCTGTTATGTCACAGATTGAACAAGTCTGCCCTCCTGGGTCCCTACGTGTTTGCAATCTCTCCTACTATGAGCTGACTCTGGAGCATCCCTGGGTAGGACCCGAGGCAGATATCAAACTCTTTCTAGAGTTAAAAGGCATTATGGAGCTTTATAATAGGTTCCAGTTTCCCTGGCCTCCAATTACCTTCTTTCCCCTTTGATTAAAGCAATGTGATTAGAGACCACTAGTTCCTGAAGGTTTTCTGTGCGATCCCCTTAGATGTCTCTCCCAGGTCTTCAACCCTCCCTCCCTCCCTCCCTCTCTCTCCCCCCACTACTCCTCCAGCTAGCTAAGAACTCACTTCAAAGTGCCCTGGCTACCCTGAGTGTGAGGGACACACTCCTTATTTGGTTACCTGCTCTGACAGTGGAACAAAACACTTCTCTATGGTGGCGTTCCTATCTCTAAACAGTTAGGTTAGTCACTGTTGGCGCTGTTGAGGAGGGAACACAGTCCAGCTCCCACCGAGGCACGGCTTTCACGTCTGGGGCGGTGGTGCACGCCTGTAATCTCAGCTACTCGGGAGGCCGAGGCTGGGCAAGTTCGCAAACTCCTGTCTCAAAATAAACAAAAGGCCAGGCAACTAATTGGAAGTACGATGTTCCGGTGCTATTTAAAGGAATCTTGGCAGGCAAGGGGGTCCCTCCAGTGCCCTGGGAGGCTAAGGCAGGAGGTGCCAGGGCTTGGGCTCAGCCAGGAACTCAGCAACTTCTGGACACCATGCCTTAGAAAAGGGTTGGGGGTGCAGCTCACTGCAAAGGCCTTGGGCTTAATGTGGGGAAAAGTGGGGGACATCACATGTTTTAGGGGGTGTGTGTCTACATATGTGCATGTGGCTTATAAGAGCCATGGCGAATGCAAACACTTTGGCTAACCTGGGATCTCCTCACAAAGCTGATTTGTAAGTCATATACTCCAGCCCTGCAAAGCAATCCCCAAATCCTCTATTCCCAGGCTGTCTCAGGACCACCTGTCCTGAGTCATCTCTAGTCAGTCCTACTCGGGAGGCTGAGGCAGGAGATTACTTGCAGCAGGGCATTTAAGCCCAGCACGCTGAGAAATCCTCCATGGCGCAGCAAGCGCTGCTCTTGAGCCCAGGATGTCCCAGCCACTGCAGCTGCTGGCCATGTCCCCTGCCTGTCACGGCTCTTCAGCTTACACCACCCTCCCACATCACACTGCTTCTTCAGAGTCCTGACACCTCTGCGGGAGAAGATTAAAGTGCTTTGCACAGAAAAGCCTGCACTTCCAGCCCCTGCGGGCCTGGGTCACACCTTCAGCTGCTAGCTGCACCCTGCCTGTGCTGCTTCGCAACCTGTGGCCGCTTCCTGCTAGTTCCTCTGGTCAGGGATGTGCGGCCGCTGGCTGGCGTTAGCCCGGCTCATTCTGAACCTTGCTGCCTGCTGTTTGTGGTTCAGGTGCTCATCCAACGAGAGGTCTGAGTTCTCGCAGTGCTGCAAACTCCATTCTGACTCTTTCCTCACTGTCTCTGTACTAACTCTGTGGCCCTCTGCAGCGTGGACGCTGGCTCTGTGCTAACTCCCGTGGGCCCTCTGCAGTGTGGACGCTGGCTCTGTGCTAACTCCAGTATGTATCTTTTGACTGTCGATCCTGTTTCGCCCGCCTTGTCTCATCTGTCTGCGTTAGTGCATACTGGTCGTGGTGGTTACTGGTTTTCCTTTGGGCACACTGCCACCCACATGTAACACCCACGCATCCTCATCCCCTCTGTCCACCTTTGTTCTCCCCATTTTACAAATGAGAATTTGACTGTCTGAAGATGTCTGTCAACGACAAGCTAGGACCAGAGGGGTCTAACATCACAGCCTATTCACTCTTTTATTTTTCCTGCATACTCTTATCTTCATTTCTTTGAGGCAGGACCTTTAGCCCAGGCTGGCCTTGAACTCACAGTGATCCTCCTGGCTCATCCTCCCACGTGCCAGGAGGACATGTGTGTGCCACCATGCCCAGCTCCTATATACCCTTCAGCTACTGTCTATTTGTTTTTAAAGATGAGCTTTGCATGAACAGCTAAGTGAAATGCTTTGTGTTCTTTGCTTTCTCATCAGAACAGCACCCGGATGTAGGAGGATAATGGAAAAAGCTGAATGCTGAGAGCTTCAGCCAGAAATGAAGTAGTGACGGTCAGTCTCGCTTAGGTGTCTCTGTGATGTTGCGCTGACTTTGCTGGTTTGTGGAATCAGAGATTTGCGCGGCCGGAGGCAAAACTGTAAGGCCCCCCAACCCCCTTGACTGGAGAAATTCAGACCAGTGAGATCTCGAGCTTTCTGCAGCAGCTCACTGTACCATTTCCATTTCTACAGATACAAAAATCCTGTTATTGTCCAAATACAACAGAAGGGACTGTATTGGAGCTCTTCACAGAATCGTTGCTCTGTTGCCTATTGTGGCGCCTGTGTCAGTGCGTACCGACCGCTCACTCAGGGAAGGGTTTCACCCCGTCTCGTCCACCTGCAGCCCATCCCTCCCTCCTACATGGAAGCCAGGGGCCGACTGGTGGCTGGTTCAGGTTAGGATTTGTGCGCAGCTCTCTTCACTGACCACACCTCACCGGACCTCCGGAAGGCAGCAGGCACTCAGTAATGTGGCCGTGCATGAGTTCATCAGAATTCGTTCCTAAGTCTGTTTTGCATTAGGGGGTTATGGATATCTAAAAAGCTCTGTGAGGAAAAACCTTACAGGGAAGAAAAGAAATAGAGAAAAGACTTCTGAGATGGGTCTTTTGTCCCATCTGTGATGGAGAAATGATGGCTTCGATGTCAAGCCTCGTAAGCACTCTGGTCCTATGTTTCCCTTCCAGAACTGTCCCCTGGAAGCAGATAACAGCGCAACTCACAGGACCACAGTACTTTTTCTTCACTGTTTGAAAGACCATAATCTATTTTTTTTATTTTTGTGGTACCAGGGATTGAACTCAACACCTTGCGCTTGTCAGGCAAGCACTTATTCCACTGAGCTATCTCCAAACTAAATAAATAAATTAAATAAATAAATAAATAGCCTAATCTTTTAGTTCGGTTGCAACAAATGAAACAAACCCTAAGCTCATTAGCATTGCCAGTCTGTCCAGCAGCCCTTCTAGCCTATTCAATGAAGATGACAATGGGCCTACAGATGAAGTCAATGACTATGAAACTACAGGGATGGCAGCCCAAGGGTTTCAGAGACTGCCCTTCCCGCAGCACTGCAGTTTTACTTGACACCAACTCTAACTTCAGTCTAATCCTGCTCACTGCACAGTCACCTTCTGATAGAGCAGCTAGTGCTTCCATTTTCAACCATTTCTAAAGGTTTTCGTTTCTCTCTGGGAATCTCTAATATGGTTCTGTCCTTCTTCTCCTTCCCCAGCTGCTGAGGGTGGGATCCAGGCCTGAAGTACAATCACCACTGTACTTCAACACCAGACTCTGCCTTTTAGACAGTGTTATTTGGGACGTGGAAGCAATTTAGGGAGGACTCAGAGTATTACTATTACTATCATTTTTCTAAGCCTCAGCCCTGGTTCTTTCTGTTTTATCACTGAGACAGGGTCTGGCAAAGTTGCCTGGGTTGGCCTCGAACTCGCAATCTCTTGCCTCCCTACCTCGGAATGGCCACACGAGGCTGCACCCCTGTGCCCAGCTGCTGGAAGTACTAATTAGAAAATACTTTTGTGAGTTATTACATCTTTAGAATCTGAGGAGTCAAAAGTTGTTTACAAAACCCAACCATGTGGTTTAACAGTCTTTATACACGGAGCCATCACTCAGTGAAAGAGGAGGCCAAGACCTGCCCCGCCTGCTTGCAGAAGGGACTTCTTGCCTTTCCAAAACCTTTTGTATGCTGTGCCCCAGCACGTGGTTGGTTCCTAAGAATGCTAAGTGAAGAGTGGCACTTTTTAATGCTGTCACGCAAATTAAAATCTACAGAAAAATGCCTGTTTCATAGGCAGAATAGACATGATGATCAAATGTGTGTACATAAATATACATCAATATTTCAGGTGCGTGGTAGCCTATGACGGGGACATCTAGGCATTAGGATGTTGGTGCTAGACAGTAATGAATTTAAATTACAGTGGAATTATGAGAGGTAAAGGAATTTAAGGGAAACGTGGGTGCCTTGTCAGGACCCCAGACTTCCTGCGCACCTGAGCTAAGTATTTTCTATCACCATCAACACTGCTAGGAGCAATAGGAGGATGTGGCCTGGGGCCCCCAGAAGCCTGCTGGGGAAGGGGGCCACCCTTCCTGGAGTAGCGGAAGCACCGACAGCTTATGTACAGGACGGCTGGGAATGAATGAATATGTACAGTTGTTGGAATTTTTCAGCTGGTTTTACATCTTGGATAGTTCTGGAAGGGAACCATAGGGTCTATGTATCCCAGAGTGCTTACCAGGCTTGACATCTAAGACATCACTTGCGTCTCTGCTCCTTTTACTTCCAACAACCAAGAGCCCCCGCTTTGCACTGGAGCGTATTCTTAAAGCAGATGGGGAAAAAGACCCATCTCAGAAGTCTTTTCTCTATTTCTTTTCTTCCCTGTAAGGTTTTTCCTCACGGAGTTTTTAGATTTCCATAACCCCCTAATGCAAAACAGACTGAGCAGAGTAATGAATGTACGAAACCACATGTTGCTTGCTTTGCTTTTCTGTTTCTGAGGAAGGCACCATAGGCTTCTAAGAAGAGTATGCAAACTTAGCAGTTAAGCTGAAATTAAAGCTGTTTTAAGAGTTTCTTCACCCTAGCCTTGGCCATCTTGTAATATTTTAAAATATAAATGGAAACACATGATTATGATAAACTCTGATTCCACTTAAGAGCAAACAGAAGATGTTAAATCCATGGATAACAGTTGACTAAATTAATTTTGACTTATGGGGCAATCTGAATATTTTTCACCTGGGCCAAAGATAGGAGACACAATAAAGAATTAACTGGAAGCATTTCACTGTGAAACCAACACTCATGTGTTCCGAGCTCGGGATTAGCAGCTTAGATCTGGACTCCTGAGGACTCGAGTGAATTATTAGAAAATTTTACGGCTCAGTTCAGCTGTCAAAGGGAAGTATGCCTGACAGTGCTTCACCTGCTGCTTCTCTAGTAAAATCCTGGGCTTAGCTGCCCCCACGAGGAAGAGCGTGTTCAGGCACCCTCACACATGTTTTACACAGGAAAATGGATTCTTAGGCGTGTCAGGTAGTAAAGAAACCAAGATACCTGGAAATCTCTGGAATCTTACCCAAAAAATATTCAGATTGCCCCAAAGTTGAGGGAGGAGAGGTTTACTTAGCTCACAGCTTGTGGAGGTCTCAGTCCCCAATGGGCTGGTCCCAAAGCAGGGTGGCAGAGCAGACAGGCACTGCAGAGGAGAACGGTTCATGGCGGGCAGAAGGTAGCAAAGCAACAAGCCAGGGCCAAACGCAGCTCTTCCCATCCCTGGTGTCTTATCCAGGCTCACCGAGCCAGGCAGCACCCACACCCTTAATCCTACTGCCCTCGGTCCTAGCGCCTCACACTGCAGACCCAGCCTCCTCTGAGGAAGCCCCACGGGGACCCCATGAGGCTTTGGGGGACCCCTAGACACAAGCTGTACAGTGGTGCAGAGCTTAACCAAAGTTACCATACACAGCCATCACAAGAAGGCCTGAGTGGTTCAGTGTAAACAGCACACACGCATGCACGCACACGTGCACGCGTGCACACACACACACGCACCCCACCTGTTTAACCGTTTGAGTTCCAGGGGGGTATTGAAAAAACACTGTTGAAGAATCCCAAACAGCGCAACCGCGCTTTCTCTAAATGAGTATGAAAAGACCCAAACAGCTTTGTTTCTTTTACATCGATGAATCCCAATTGGGATTCAATGTACTATTTATATTAAAAGGAGCTGTGTGATGTCCTTGCGTCAGTAAATCTGAGTGAGCGACTTCGGCAATCGGTAATGCACCATCAGTTGTCCACAGTGTTCAAAATGTGCTGGGTTTTCTCGACATAAAATCTCAGCAGCGCGATCGCGCTGCTTGGGACTCAAACGGTTAAGGAAAATGTAGCAGAAATTATGAAGGCTTACTTTTCTTCTGGGTTTTGCAGTCATAGAACATGTAAAGGCACAAGAATAAGCCGCCCTGGGGCATTCCCACCTGCTGGGGTGGGTCTCCGTGGTGGGGACCCCTGGTTTACCCCACCTGCCCAGGTCCTTGAGCCTAAGAAGTCCCCTGCTTGCTGAGCATGGCCTCTGCCCTGGGCTGCCTCCTAGGGTTGATGGGCTGCAGGGGTGAGGGGTACAGAGAAGCCGGGTGGGGTGAAAGTCGACATTAAGTACGAGGACACTAACAGAAGGGGGCTTGGGAGCAGGGAGCAGCAGCAGCTGGAAGGGTGCACATGCTGGGATGCTGGACGCAGCTCTGGCTCCAGGCCACCGGGCAGCTTCTCCTGCAGGGACATGTGGGTGGAGGAGCAGCGCGTGCCCACTGGGAACCGAAGGGCACTTGCCTCCGAACAAGCATTTAGTGGACAGAAACCATAGGTGGGTTGGGGCCACCGGGGAGAGGGGCCTCTTCCTGGGGGAGGTGGGGCTAGGGAGCCCTGGGCAAACAGAAGTGCCCTGGAAATGTCGCCTGAGAGGTGTCTGAGCACCCCGGAGTGGGAGTCCGGAGCTGCAAGGGGTAGGAGAGGAAAGGTAGAGGAGAGAAGGGGAGGAAGGCGCCTCTGGGCAACGCAAGAGTCACACTTGCTCCATCGGAGCCAGAGCCGGAGCCGGAGCTGGCTGCAACTTAAACCGGAAATCTCTCCAAACTCAAGGCCCCGCCCCGCCCTTCTTTCTCCGCCTCTTTCTAGTTAGTGCCTTCAATTGCTCTCCTGGCTGAGTGGACCATAGGGCTCCTCAGAGCGAAATTTAAAAAGGCAAGTTCACGGCTCTGGGGTTAGAACCCAGCATGACCGCCAAGGGTCACTCAGGGAGGTGTCCATGTGGCCAGACTGTGTGCATACACAGTTTCGTGGGCTGGAGGCCAGTGGGTCAGTGAAGGTGAGATTTTTTTTTTTTGGTCATGCACAGATATTCTAAAACAGTTTAGGAAAGAGATCTAAACATATCATTTATGGCTGGACATGCTAGTTTGTACCCACAGCACCAGCTACACGGGAGGCTGAAGGGATCCGTCTGCAGTGGCGCCTCTTGCCTTTCTTGCCCCAGTGCTGAAGAGCTCCTCAGCCTGTGGGGTTCTGGGCCTGTCTGGGCAACACAGCAAGATTTCTTTTCTTAAAAACAAAACCTTTTTTTGTTTTGTACAAGGGAACAAGCACATTTCATATTAGATAGGATGGGTGTGAATTAGGCTATTTTTTATTAATAGCTCTCAAGCAAACTGATACTAAGCTTGTTGACAACATGCGAATCGCTTGCATATCTATTAAAACGTATGCAGGTTTTAAATCATGACTGCAATTTGTAACCACTGGTGTACCGGCATCCCACCCTTTAGCTACCTATGGCCCTTAGATGATGGAACATCTGTAGAATAGGAACAAGGGCAACATGGGGTTGGTGGACGTCAAGTCCCACCAGGACGTGGCTCGGTGAGGGAATCTCAGAGCTCCTTCGGGGGAACTTAGAAACCACGATCATGGCTGTAGGGACCTGACCCACCCTGGCTAAGATGTCTTTCTCTTTAAATACTCTAGCCAGAAGCGTCTCTGGTGCGCCTCAGGGAACTGGTTTGAATTCATAAAACCCCACACAATGGTTTCTCAGAGATGTTTGTGGAAGGGGTCAAGCAGAACGTGAATGTAAAAATTTAAGATTGTAAACCTGCCTCACAGGCTGATTCCTAGGTCTGTCGTGGGGACATGGGTCCTGCGCTTGCAAAGCCTTTCCGGAGTGCGCTCTGCTCTGTGAGGCTTCGAGGGCGGCCTGCCCCGGGGGGTGGGAACCAGCTGCAGTTCTAGGCATGGGCTGGCAGGACAAGGCCAGCAGCTGCTGCCTCCTGACTTCCGAGTGCCCCTCCCCCCCAAATCCCAAAACACGGCCACAGCAGGCAGGTCGTATGCATTTAGTACGTGAAGGAAGTTATATGCGAAGCAGAGAAACCGTAAAGCGCTGCTCTTACAGACAGAAGCTGGTGAGGTTGGGGTCTTCCTGAACTAAACATCTGCTCACCCACTGGGAAGTACTGTCATAGCCAGGGAGGTGTCCCACGGCTTGCTTTCTGCCCCGGATGATGGCCGACGAGTGATCCAATCCACCTGTAGTGGTACTTCTTGCCTTTCTTCTTTATTTTTTTGTCTTTTTGAGGCAGCTTTTGTCTTTTTGAGACTCACTATGCAGTTCAGGCTGTCGTCGAGCTCACTTTTGTAGCCCAGGCTGGTCTCGGACTGGCACTGATCCTCCTGCCTCAGCCTCCCAAGTGCTAGGATCACAGGCGTGCGCCCACCATGCCCAGTGTTGCCTTTCTGCTGGCCCCAGTTCTGTAGCTCTTTTCTTCCTCGGAGTTCTGATTGGTTTTACTGCATGTGATAACTTTTCTTAAGCTATTATGATCATATCCCCATAAGGAGGGGTTCTAGAAGGACTCCCCTCAAGTCCCCACTGCGCCATCAGGGAAGGGTGCCTCACCCGCGCAGGCTCAAGCCACGCTGACCGGCATCCCGAAGCCAAAGTGTCTGTGTGGGTTTAATACCGAGAGATGGGTTGGCCTATGGTGCGTCATGTGACAGGTGGGACGAAGGCTTATTGCTGGCTTCCACCCCAGTACTAACAGTATTAATTTTTCCTCATTAGCCAGAAGATAAGGCAAATATGTGTGGGAAGACACACAGTAGGATAAGATGACAACCCCGTTCCTGTGTGATTGTTATCAGGACAGGAAATGTCAGGGCATTCAGCTCCCTGGAATCAATCCATCCATTTGTCACTTTTGAGTCAGACAAAAAGTTAGCTGTATAAACACACAATGGCAGAAGTGTATCTTATTTTTTTTTTTTTTTTTCCTATGGATGATTCAGCCTACCCTGGGGTGGGGCTGGTGCTGCATGTGGTACCGGGGATTGAACCACGGTCCCTGTGCCTTTGCCAAAGCTTGCCTAGGCAGGCGCTTTAGAGTGCTAAGCTATCGCACCGGCCCCATGAACGTGTATTTTAATGGTAACAGAGATGCCGCTTTTGTACTTTTAGAAATTCATGAAGAGATAATCCCAGTTGCATAACAGTTACAGTGGAAAATGAGAAGTATGGCCAACTCGGCTGAGAACAGGAAAAGGGGGAGGGTGGAACGTTGGCCCGAGACTAGGTATTTTATAAAGGATCCTCCGTCTCACACTGCTGCTTTAGGGCACCATGAACTTTATTATACTGCAATAATCTTAGCACAACATACTTTCCTAGCAGAATATCCTGTACCATTACCTTAAACTTTCTTGGCTTAAAAATGCATGTATGCCTCAACATTATGTGTAATGTAACTCCCACAAATGAGCTACTGTTTGGGAAAAAAAGAAAAGCAAGTGGCAATAAATCTGCCAATCCCTGCTGCAGGTCTCAGGGTAGGCTTTATTGGTCTGGGCTCAGCAGTTTTATGCATAGGCATACAACATCTACCAAGTTAGAAATTCGCCGGTGGCGCTCCTGGATAAAGGAGTGCTTCATGAGATGCTTTGCTTCTAGAAGTTCAGAACAAACAGGGGGAGAAGCTTGTGTTCAGGGAAACCTGTAGGAAACGTCTCAAAATCACCTTGCTTCTAACCCAGACGGGCGGGGAGGGCCTAGCAGGGTGGAGAGGAAGGGGCCTGTAGGTGTGGCAGCACCAGGATCCTGGGGGTTAGTCAGGGTCCCCCTTTTCTGTTTCTGGTTGGAAGATCTTGCTGTCCCCTTAGAGCTCATCCACAGAAAGGAAATGCTCCCTAAGATCTAAGGTATGAAACCCTGCTGGACTCTGGATTCTGGCATCTGGAAAACCCAGCAATAGATGTTGGCTGTCGGGAACAACTCCAGCTCTTCGGGTGCTGGCGCTATGGGTCTGGGTGCCCCGTGCTGCTGTCGGGGGCAAGGTCGGTGCAATGAGACCTGAGCATAGCCCAGGCCTTGATGCCTCCTCAGGCCCCACTGCGCTCAGCCCCGGGAGGAGAGGGCCCACCATGGCTCTAACCCCACATTCCCACCGTGGTAGCTCTTCTGTCTGGAATGGAAAGTTCTATCTTGGGAAACTCTCCAAAGATGCACCGAAGCTGGAAAGTGCAGTGGGCCTCAAACGTGAGCATGCTCACAGGGCTGCTGAAAAGGACCACAGAGCCCTTCCCCAGGACAGCACAAACCTCGGAGTAACTTCCCAGAGGACATCCTGTGTTCCCTGTCCCTTTCTTGCCACACTCCCACCGTTACAGGGAAGCCCGTGCACTTGCCCAAGAGCACGGCCTCGCAGAGAGCCTGACGGGGCTCCACCGGGCTTGAGCCTGCACTGATTCCCCTCACCTACCACCTCGCCCAGCCCTCTGGGGTTGTGCTGCTCTACTAACCCTGCCCCACTTCTTGGCTGTTCCCACCTCTGCTTCAACCCCAATCGTACACTTCAATGCCAAACAGGGTAACACAAGTAAAGGGTTCCAAAAGCTACCCAGAGAGATGCAAGGATTTTTTTTTTTAATCAAGTGATAATTTCAATTAGATAATGATCCTAAGAACCACCGAAATATTTTTCGCACTGAGGATAGCAAAGGGTAACACTAGAATTATGCTTGGAATGCCTGTCATTCCTGTCTTTTAGATTTGTGCTGCTTCTAATGTAATTTCAGTTACTGCTGTATTCTCTCAAATAAATGACTGGTTTACAAAAAAATAAAAAAGGGTATTAAATGAGAAGAAGAGACTAGGTAAAACACCGTA
>PVKN010004772.1:0-32583 GCA_004027915.1 Capromys pilorides
CCTCCCCTCCCATCCTCATCCCCTGGCAATGACTGGTTTTTGTTTGTCTCTAGTTGTTCATGAATATCAAGTACTACATAGAAACACTGCATACAGTCTCTGATTACAGACTTGTTTCTTTTGGCAAAAATGGTCTTTTTTTATTTTTTAGACATGATCTCGCTATATAGCTCAGGCTGGCCTCAAACTCATGGTGATCCTCTTGCCTTAGTCTCCTGAGTGCTGGGATGACAGGTATGTGCCACCACACCCAGCTATTGGTACAATTTAGATATTTATAATGATGGGGATAATTTTGAGCATGAAAGGAAATAACAGGATAGGAATGGAATGGTGTATAATTTTGGATTAATACAATTGACTTGTCAATTATGATGTTCAGAAATATCAATTTGTCTTTCAGGTATTCATCACAGACAACTGAAGAACAGCTCTAAGGGTTATTGTTATGGTTTGCATCTAGTTGTCCCCCCAAAGCCTCATGTAAATCATGGGATGGTCAATCGCCCAATTCGAGGGGCAGGGCCAGAAGACTAGGGTGGGGCTTGAGGGGCAGGGCCAGAGAGGCACGAACTGTTAAACTGACAGCATGTGCCTCTCTCGCCCACCCCCAGGCCTGGTGGCCTCTCTCAAAGGTATGGAGCAGATCATCCTGGACACGGCAGTGCCCCAGCCTCTCCTTCAGACCCTATAGAGTGGGGACAGTGACTTGAAGCCTTCAGTAACTGTGAGCTAAATAAACCTTTCCTTCCCTAAGCTTAGATATCAGGTATTTGTTTCAGCAATGAGAGAAGAGTAACTAAGACAGTTATGAAAACATTTTACCATGGATTAATACTAAGGATTTTATTTTATTTATTTTTTTCCTGAGGATTTGATTTCAGTGCTTTGCGGAAGGCATCTGAGTGTGTCTCACCATGTAGCTTAGTATCTGTGCTGCCCAAGCGAGTGCCCACTGTGTAGTTCAGGGTGGTCTTAACTCTGGAGCCTAGGCTGGCCTCAAACTTAAGACAGCACATGCATGTGTCACCACATCCAGTTTTTAATTTTAATTTTTTTCTCTTTTTTCTTGTCAATGTATTTGGTTGTTGCAGGGTCTTACTATGAAGCTGGGACTAGTGGTGATCTACCAGAGGCAGTAATTTTTCAGTCTCGATACTTTATAAGCTCTGAGAAACATTAGATTGGTCAGTTTGCCCACCAATCTAGACATTCCAATGGATTTAAAAATTCATGACCACCCTAGTGTATGTTAGCTCTGCTGTGTTCAAACACCAAGCTGACCTAAATACTATTTATTTTCTCCAAAGAATTATTTTGTTATAAAAGCCTTTGTTCTGCTTATCTTCATGGTGCACTTGTTTGGTTTATAAAGTAAGATGATGTTTTCCCAATTAGCAAATCTATTATCCAGTCAATGAACTGTCTTTATTTTAGCCTCATTTATGACTTCTTAGTTGGTAGGTACAAGATTCCTATTTTAGAGAATAAGTTTCCTTGTATGCTGGGCCTTCCTGGCTAGATATTTCTGTTGTCTGAAATCTCCGTTTCAGTGATACTCTGGACTGAGAGTCAACAAATGTAGAGATACCTCGTGGTTGAACTGCTCCAAGCTCAAACTTTCTATCACTTGAACAGCAAACTTCGAAAAAACTCTGATTGGTTTCATCACTTTGCTCAACAGTCAAACCAAAAATCCGACTTGACCTCTACAGGCCGAGAGCGAGTCACACGTTGTGTCTCATCTGGGACACAAAGGGGCAACATTTCAGCCTGGACTCCACTCACTCAGACAGCATAGAATGTTTGGGTAACATCTGGGCCTCAGAACCAACTATTTGGTATTTGGTTTCTCATTATTTTTCATGGGAAAAATATGATCAGTGCTCCAACATTTTCCATGTGTGGACACAAATTTGGAACAAACTGAATTAAATAATCAAGGTATTACTATATTTCCTGGAAAAAGCCAAGGAATAAATATTAGGCTTTGTGAACTAGGCAGTGTGCTGCAATTACTCAGCCCAACCCTTTTATTGATAAGAGCAGCCACAGACAATATCTAACGAAGAAGCACAACTGTGCTCCAACAAAGCTTTATTTATAAAAGCAGATGGAGGGCCAGCTGTCCCCTTCTCTAGAGAGGAGAAAGTCTGTGGCTTATTGTTCGTAATTTCACTAGAACTAAAAATTATCCCTGATTTTTCAATGAATAAATAAAAATAGTCAGAGACATTTTTTCACTACAAAAAGTACTCCTGTGTATACTTTTATTTCTATATTGTACAGGAAATCACAACTTTTAAAAATGGTACCAGAGCAAAAATTAACATCAGTGTAAGTTGACCAGAGGAAATTAGCACTTACTTAATGAAAATAATAATTTCTAGGCAATCATTCTACCACTGAGCCACGTCCCCCAAGCCCATAATAAAAATAATTTCTAGAACACAGTAAGCCCTAATATCCTGCTTGTTTCTAGACCAGATGGCAACTACTGATACATATTTTTATAATATTAGTACTGATACAACAGAGACATAAAAGATGCCATCTTTGATGCAGTCTCTTAAAAATTATAAAAATACCATCCAGCATCTGGATGCCAAATAAAAGAACTGGAGGGCTCACTAAACAGAGGAGTCTATCGAATTTTAGGAATTCAGGTTTATCCGAGCTTTGGCATATTAAATCTCCCCTCTGCTATCGCATCTTCACTAATCTTGGAATCATGGCAGGAACATGACTAGTCTCCTCTGCATTTTTCTGACAAATCTTATAAACTAATTTCCTCTCAAATTTCTAAGCAGATTTAAACATTGCATTTAATGTAACGTACAAGCTAATAAACTATAAAATCCCTAATAAAAGTCAGAGCACTTTCTCCCCAGAAATCAGCCTGACTGTAATAATTGCTGAAGAGACTCCCTCTTATTCAGAGACAGAATATGCTCCCACAAAATGGGATTCCCTGGTGCATATAGCCCTTTCATCATCACCAAGAAAAGGCTTCAGTTCTAAAACACTGACCAAATTACTTGAAAAGCTACTCTCATTCTTGCTGTCATTGAAATGCAGCACAGGATGATGGAATAAGCAAAGGAGTTGGCAGCAGGGTAAATACGGGGATTAGTGCACCTCCTTTGGTCCAGGTTCAGCATGACTTGCTTTGTTCTTAAACTTTCCAAGAACATACCAACCATACAGGAGGCATAAAGCGAGACCATCCTAGACCTCACAAGACAAAGGAAGACTTAAGGCATCTATGGTCTTCTTCTGCTTCTGCTTCTTCTTCTGCTCCTGCTCCTCCTTCTCCTTCTTTTTCCTCCTCCTCCTCTTCTTCACCTTCTTTTCTTCCTCCTCCTCCTCCTCTTCCTCCTCCTCCTCCTCTTCTTCCTCTTCTCCTCCTTTTTAAAATCTTTTATTTGTTTATTTGGTACAGTCTTCCTATGCAGTTCAGACTCTTAGTGATCTTCCTGTCCCAGCCTCCTCAGTGCTGGGATTACAGGGGTATGTCCACATTCCTGGTTTTAGTGGCGTGCTCGGCACTGGGCCAGCATGGCATGTGGTACCAGGGATTGAACTCAGGTCCTTGCACTTGCCAGGCAGGCACTTAGACCACCGAGCTATTTTCCCAGCTCCCTTGTTGACCTTCCTGAGCCATTCAGAGGTTTTCATTTTAGACATTGATAATTATATCACATATCTAGCTAGCATCCCAGCTGAAACAAGAAAACCAAGGAAAATTCCACTTTTAACTAAGAAAAACTAGTTGTTTACATACCCAGGAAGCTCCAGTCTAGAGGACTGAGTGTCCAGAGTGTCCTATCTCCTTCTTTCAGCCTCTAGTACTCCAGACACTGATTCTTTGTCTTTTTTTTTTTTTTTTTCTTTTTGGTGTTTGTGGCCGCTCAGCCCACCCTGGGGGTGTGACTGGCGTGTGCCGGGGATTGAACCGTGGTGCCTGAGTGCTTGCCTAAGCTTGCCTAAGCAGGTGCTTTAGACCGCTGAACTATCTCACCGGTCCTAGACACTGATTTTTGAAGAGGGAAGTACAGAACTACACACAATTAGCTGTTGAGGTGTATTTTCACCGCAAAGGGTGTACTTGTTAGAACTAAGCTAGTGGGAGAAATCAAAGCAAACACAAAGCAAACCGATCTTGTTTTCACATCCTCTCCTACAGCTGGCATGGATCATGGCAAACCTGCATCTTCTCCAGGTAAATTCCACACAAGGGGAAGCTGCAAGGTTACTGGACACGGATTGTGACATGGCGTACCCATTGCTCCCAGAACTGTGAGCTGGACAGTTGATACTGCACCCCCAAGCTTTTAAATTCCCTAACCCAGAAGCTGAAAACAGGTTCTCAAACTATAAGAACATAAAACCTTTCCACTTTATTTCCATGAGCGCATCGTTCTCAGGCTTTGGTTTGAATCGGGAGTGGAGGGTCTAAGAGGGTTTCACACACAGAGGGATACAGTAACAGAACTAGTGATATGCAAAACTGATTTCTAATTAAAGTTCCATAGACTCGCAGTTTTGTCCCACTGTTACTCCAACTCTTACAACTGCAAAGCCCTTAATGAGTCTCAGTTTCTTTGCCTGTAAAATGGGGGTGAAGCTCTCCACCGTGATGTTGCAGAAAAAAATTACTGGATTAGTAAAGGCCTGGGGACGTTGCAGGTGCTTCACAAAAATGTTAGCTGCCTAACAGTCCCTACTATTATCTCTGGGAAATGCCAGTGCGCTGGAATAACGTGAGCCAGTGGGCTCAGGAGTCAAGCAGACACAGGTCTTCACGAGGCTGTTAAGGACCACAACGAACACGCGACAGCCCTGATCCCGCATCTCGGCCATCTCCCAAACGGCCACGCATACAGCTGGGCGGTGGAGCTCCTGGGACACTCTCTTCCGCCAGAGACCGACCAAAATAGCGCCTTATTAGCCCCGCCCAACCGAGAGCAGGCCCGAGCGTAGCCCCGCCCCTCGCTTCCGGCTCTCCTCCTCCGGTAGCTCCAGGCACCGCCCAGGTCCGCCTTCCGTGACGTCACTTCCGGGCCAGCCCGGGCGGGACCCGAGCTAGGGCTGCTCCTCGGATCTGCCTTGGCTCTGTTGCTCGCCACGTCCCGCGCTAGACAACTGGTGCTTTTCCGCCGTCGGAGGGCCGCCGGCTGGCGCGGGCCTACCGCCCCGGGTAAGACGCTCTCCATGCTGTCCAGGGAGCTGTTGTGAGACAGCTCCGGGTGTTGGCTTGGGACTGAGAAAGGGCGATCGGGGGCAGAGGAGGATGAATGGGGAGCGCAAGGGACAGAAGGAAGGGGACCAGAAAAAGTGAATGGGAACACAGCGTGCAAGAAGATAATGAGGAACAGGAGGAGTAAGGGAGGAAGGATGGGTTGAGACTCTGAAGGAGCGTGGATGAGCTCCCTGAAGAAGGAGGGCTGAAGGAGATCGCAGACTGCGGTGGAGAGCCTTGGCTGTTCCAATTTGGGAGCATAGTTAAGACACTCCCATGAGTAAGGGTCGGGAAGGGATTCTTGGGGCAAGTCCCTGGCCAGACTGTGCTCCGGAAGCGTTGATCTCAGAAAAACAGTTGACCTTTTGGGTGACCCAGGCCTCTCTCTCCCTCTGTCTATAGGAGAGGGTCGTAGGTTTCCATCAGATTTTCTACTCTGTCTCCTTGCCTACCTCCCCCCACGGGGCTGCTTGTCATCTACACTTCGATATGTTAGGCTGAGAGCAGGAATTCACACCTACATGGTTTACCACAAGTAAGATAACTTGCAATTTCTCCCTCCCCCAGAAACATCTCAAATTTCAATAAAATGAATGAGGGAAATATTTAAAATACAAAGTCTTTGCTTATATTGGACCTTCCTAATAGACAAAACAATTTCAAGTCTACTCACACAGCCAGCAAAAATTACACCTTAGCTGTAATGCAAACACTTCTAGGAAACTGGCAGCAAGTGGTGTAATTTAGATCATATCAAACAGTATAATTTAGATAATATCCAATGTTCCAAGTTCTCATCTGCCACATGAACACATCCTTTGGACCACAGGACAATGTCAATATAGATGAAGCTATGTGTGTTTTGGGGTTTCTGCTACCAAAGTCCAGTCAGGTGACGTGTTAGAATTAGGTTACTGTGGTTTATGTTCCTGTGGTTTGCCCTCTGTATTTGCTTTGAAATCCCTAGTACTTGGTATGCCTGGATAGTTTTCCCAGCTGAGACTAGGAACCTGGGTCATGCTCCTGCTGATAAATAAATATTAATAGCATAATCAAATGTGAGGATAATATTTGTAGTTCTTTAACAAACCTGAGAATTACTTGTGCTGCATAGTCAGTGCCAGGAAACAAGAATTAGCCAGTTTGGAGCCCAATTTCATACAGCTTGCATGTAGCAACTTATGCATCACTAACAGCTTCATAAGAGTTAAAAATCAAGCCAAGGATGGGAGCACAAGAGATGAAACAAGAGGATTTAAGAGGTAGACCACTTGCTAGGTAGAGGCAGAAGTATTACCAGAGTTGGAAGGCCAGCTTGAGCTACATAGTAAATTCAAGACCAGCCTGAGTGATGTAACAAGATGTTGTCTCAAAAAAAAAAAAGTCATAGGCAAAGAATAGAGAAGTGAATACTCAGGGGCATAGTATGAGAATGTCTTCTTGATGGAATGTCATCTGGCTCCAGGGGGTCCTGTTGTCCTTTATTTTTTGGGGGGGAAGAGGGGAGGTCTTTTTGAGATAGAGTCTGGCTATGCAGTTCAGGCTGGCCTTGAGCTGACTTTTGTAGCCCAGGCTGGTCTCGAACTCGCACCGATCATCCTGCCTCAGCCTCTCAAGTGCTGGGATTATAGGGATGTGCCACCACGCCTGCCTCTCTGTTGTACTTTTCTTGCATATCCTCTGGAGAGCTGCTCCCTGCAGAGGAGGAATTCCCAGCACTAGCCTAAACATAACCTTTCCATCTGTTCTGGTCTTCTATTTAATGATTGCTTAACTGTTCCTCTAGATAATAAAAATAACTGATAGGTCCTAATGGCCAGCTTGTCATTTAAGTATTTTAAATTTTATTAATGGTTTATCCGTTAGGAGCCAACTTGTAAAGATTAGTGCAAGTCTCCACATGTGATCTTGACATTGAGAACATTCTATTGGAAAATGGAGGCAATACCATACCAGAAAGATGAAGTCATGATACAGTGAAGGCCTGTTGTTGACTCTGGTGGCCAATTCTTGCTTCTGTGGGAGTGACTGTTAGCTTGGCTGGGTGGAAGTGAATAAGCAAGGGAAGTTCTGGGAAGTTTGGGAAGTTTTTAAAGATAGCTTTGTGGAGATGCCCTGTGTATGTGAGTTAAGCTTTGTGACTTCCCACAGGAGTGTGTGGCTGTATGTATGTGCCTCTGCTGCTTGCATGTGTGTGACAATGTTTGTGCAGCTGTGTGCAGATGGGAACTTGTGCAGTTATGAGTTGTGTACATCAGTATGACTTCACACCTGCATGTGTGTATGGCTGTGTGTGCATGCATGGGCATTAGTTTTGGGGAGCAGGCTCATGATTGTCCTGAAGCATTACCACCAACTGATCTCTGCCTGGTATGGAAAGTGAGGAGCCCTTCCTATAGTCCCCTAAGTTACATTCAATATTTATCAATTAGAGAGTCCTTTAGGCTATATCTATGTTTATATTACAGCTGTACTCCTTGAGTCCATTAAGGGTTTGGTTAGTTCCTAGAAAAAATGTGCTTTACAAGTGATTTTATGGGCTGGGGAGATAGCTCAGTAGAATAAGCACTTGCCTGGCAAGTGCAGGGTCCTGAGTTCAATCCCCAGTACTGCAAAAAAAAAAAAGTGATTTTGCATGTAAATCGCATAGTTTCTCTAAATTATTAAAATCTCCATGTGAAACTGTATCAAGTGGTATGATCGCTCCATGTTTTGCAGCTTGTTAGCTCAAAGTACTTGGAGAAAATCAATTGTTCTCTATCACTGGAGCCTTTCAAAAGTGTTTTCTAAAATTGATACATGCATATAAAAACAAACAAAAAGAACCAAAATATCAAGTAAAAAGGTGAGGTTGGTGATAAACTCAGTGGTAGAATACTTGTCTAGCACACCTGAGCCCCAGGCTTAATTCCCAGTAGCCAAAAAAAAAATTTTTTTAAATTTAAATGTAAATCTATTGCATAGGGATAATCATTATTTATATTCAAATGTCTTTTCGGACCCTTTAATATATGTTTAAATAAAAATTTTATCACATGCATCCAATCGCATAGTGTGCTTTTGTCACTTTGTGTTGTATACTGGTTATCTTCCATGTCAAAAAATAGAAATTTTTTGGGAAGAAATTTCAAAAGGAAAGAGAAACTGGGGTGGGGGAATGGAAAAAAGAAGGAAAAAGGGAAAAATTATATATATATATATACACACACACACACACACGCGTGCACACATATATAAGATAGTCATGCTACTAATGATTCTTAATTCATTGAAAAGAAGGTTTTTGTTAATATTGTTTGAACAATTAAATGCCCCTGTGTTGTACTCTGTACTTGTATTCTTGTATTAATTTAAAGATAACAATACACAACGTATTAACCATTGTTACCCTCCTATTATCTTGTTTTGAAATTTGGGGAGTTTTTTTTCCCTCTTTAAAATAATAATGATAATAATAATAATAATAGGGCTGGCCAAATAGCTCAGCAGATTAAAGCTCCTACAAGCAGGCTCAGGAGCCAGGGGTTCAATCCCTAGGCCTGCCATGCTGGCCCCGCCCCTGGGGTACCTTGAGATGGCAATTGAGACTAGGCATGGTGGTGCGCACCTGTAATCCCAGCTCCTGGGAGGCTGTAAACAGGTGGATCACTGAGAGTCCGATCTAGTAGTGAGACCCTGAACACCCTGTAGACCTTTCCCTAAAATACAGTACAGTACCGTACAATAAATACAAAGGCCAGCCTGATAGCTCAGCAAGTAAAGTGTGCAGCAGTCTGGGTTTGGCTTGCCTGCAGGGTCATGCTGAGCTGTGATTGAGACTGAGTGTGGTAGCACACACCTACAATCCTAGTGCTTAGGAGGCTGAGGAGAATCACTGTAAGTCTGATCTATGTAGTGAGACCCTGTACACCCTGTTGACCCTGTCCTAAATACAGAAAGAAAAAAAAAAAAGAGCTGGCAAGATAGCTTAGCAAACTAAGAACCTGCTTAGGCAAGCACAAGGGGTTCAGTCCCTGGCACCGCTTGTCATGCCAGCCCCACTCCCAGATGCACTGAGCTGGCACAGAGACCTGGCATGGTAGCACATGTGTGGGATCCAGGCACTGAAAATAGGAGGATCACTACAAGTCTAAACTGCATAGTGAGACTACCAAATACATAAATAAAAGAAATAGAAATTTTTGTGATTTTTTTTTTTTGTAAATACTGGCATCATATTTTATATGTGAGGGGCTGGGGAGATAGCTCCGTGACACAAATGCCTGCTGGGCAAGTGCAAGGTTGTGAGTTTGAACACCGGTCCCACAAAAAAAAAAAAAAAAAAAAAAAAAATGTGAATGAGACAATATTTAAAATTTTTTTGCAGACTTTTTGCCATTATAAATAATGCTTAGGGGTGGGCGAGCAAGATAGCTCAGCGGTCTAAAGCACCTCCTTAGACAAGCTTAGGCAACCGCAGATGCCCGGCACCACATGCTGTGCCAGCACTACCCCCAGGACAGGTTGAGCCAGCCATAACATAAATAAAGTTAATAAGTAAATAAACAATGCTCTGGGAGCCAGGGTGATAGCTCAGGGGCACAAGTGCCTGCCTGGCAAGTGTAAGATCCTGAGTTCGATCCCTGGTTCTGAAAAAAAATGCTCTGGTGAGTAGATATGTAGAAATCTTTGTAGATTTCTGTCTTTGGACAATTTGTCCAGTTGCTTCTTTAGAAGAAATTCCTACAATAAAAAATGCTGCATTGGAAGTTTTGACATTGAGAGCTGTGATGCATGTTGTCATTTTGTAGCACAATGATCCACAGAATGTTGTTCCTTCTGGCCCACCTACTCCCGGGCTCTTTTCCCCCATGCCTTTCCTAAGTATCTTTGCCTCTCTTAAACCCTAGATGTGGCTGTTACCTCAGTGGAGCACCTGCCTCCATCCCATGAGTGCCACACAGCATACCATGGCCTGGGAGTGCCCTGCCAAGTTGCCCTCACCTGCCAAGCCAGACCTTACCTGGCGATTCCACAGTGCCAAACCCGCAGCTCCCCGAGGAGGAAGCTGGCCCAGCCTGCAAGCCTGTCCTGAGCAGCTGTCTCTGGTGAGTGTCCCATATCCTGCAGGTGGGCCTGCCCTTTTGGAAACAGAATGGTGAGGCTGAAGAGGATTCTGAGGAGACTTTGTGTGGTCAGCAGAGGGTCACAGATAAAGAAAAGGCTTCCCATTCACCAGTGGGGGCCAGTGTGTGGTCCTTCACGCGCTCAGATCCTGCCCTCTAAGTAGACCAGAATGGTCAACCATAGGCAGGGATGGACCTAGGGAACAAAGACCATGCAGTCCCCTGTGGGCTACTCTAGTGACACAAGTGCGAGTTACTCCAGGTGGTTCTCTTTGCCTGGTGTTGCAGTGCCAAAACACCTGCAGGGGCCCTCAGCCTGTGGGGGATTCTGCTTTCACCAGTGCTGGAGGACAAAGGAGGCGCCAAAAGCACAGGTTGAAACCCTAGGAGATGATGTGATTTGAATTAGTTACAAAGTAAAAAACCAGATAGACAGGAGGAAATCCATTGGTAAACTGAGTCCCTTTCGTCCTGCCTAACATAGCTGGAGCTGCAACCCTGAAGTGCTACAGCAGTGGTTGGCAAACTGTGGCCTGTGGGACTGATCCCACTGCTGTGTGTATAAATAAAGTTTTATTGGGATGCAGCCATGCCCGCCCATCCACATTATCATCCATGGCTATCTTTGTACTACAGTGGCAGTTAAGTAGCTGAGACACAAACTTTATGGTCCACAACGGTCTACAATATCTGCTATCTGGCTGTTTATAGAAAACGTTTGTCTACTAAAGGGACAGAAAAGGTTCCTAAGGCATGGAGTGCATTCAGGGAGTCAAGAATCCCCTTTCCCAATAGATGTTACTGTGCGTGACTAAAGAGAGCTGTACAGATACACCATTCACAGAGTGCTCTGCTGCATTTCCTCAGCTAACAGCTGACTGTGAACACTCTGTGCTGAAACCTTCCAGTTTCAATTCTTCCTGTCAGCATGTTTTGTCTCTTCTCCCCCAACCTAACCCGACTTTTTTTCTGTCAGTACAAAGAATGTTTTTTGCACCCTAGAAAACAAATGCAAATCTATGGTTTTTAAGGCTGGTAATTTTCCTAAGCCTATAAGATACCGGTAGCCCTTATGATCATTTTGGAGGAGAGTGCTATTTAAAGCAAGAAAAAGTTACTGACTCGGGAAAAGATGGAGGCATCTGGAAATATCCCAGCCTTCTGGAAGAGTTTGTGCATGAGGACTTCACAACAGTCCCCATTGATGACAGATGGCAGAAAGCCACCCTTACTGCCTGTACCCCGGTTAGCCCTTCATGTTGCATGGGGACTGCTTGCCTATGGCTCTTAACATAGGAGGACATGTTTCTCGGGTGGGCTGAGTAGGTGTCATGCTGGGTCTTTGCTTGTGTGACCCAGGATCACTCTCATACAACTCAGTGAGGCTTAGAAAAGTTATGTGACATGTGTGGGTCACTTGGTTAGCAAGATCAGGAGCTATGATTAACCCCTCTTCACAGCAATTTATTCAGTGACATCCGTATGTCAGGTGTGTGATCCCCAGAATGCTAGGGATGAAAGAGCCAGTCCTGTGCTCAGTGTGATGAGGCAGGAGAGAAGAAAGGTGATGCTGGAAGACAGCAAGATGCATCTGGACAGAGGGTGGATCAGAGGAGGAGATGGTTCTCCAAAGATGTTGTGTGGGTGGAATCTTTTTCAGGTAAGCAGCTGAGCCCATCAAGGTCTGGTGCATAAGGCCTGTAATAGGTATTTTATGTGACTACTGTGTTGGTGGGCGGGGGTTGCATCCCCCTGCTGTAAAGTCCAAACTGCCACATGGTTAGTGGGTCAGCAGTTTCTTTCTGGCCTCACCTACATCTCATTATTCTTTCCTAAGGACCCTGCTGTTGTCATCAGCTGCTCCCTCTCACTAACCTTCCCTACCAGATAGATCCCGATCTATCTTTCATAATGTACCCAGTGTCACTTTCTCAGGAAACCTTCCTTGATGCACACATAACCACCACAGGCTAAATCAGCACCCTCTAACTCCCTGTGGTTCCCCATCCTGTGTTAGCCTAGCCCAGCCACATTGGAGGACTCCATTCAGAGGACCATCCTACTTCATACTTTTTTTTTTTTTAATGTATTTAGTATACCGTCTCCCTACACAGATCAGACTCATAGTGATCCTTCCTGTTTTCAGCCTCCCAAATGCTGGGATTACAAGTGTGCACCACCACACCCAGTCTCAATCTCTGTCTCAGTGTGCCCTGGGGATAGGGCTGGCAGGGCACACTGGGGATTGGACCCTGGTCCCTCTGTCTGTCTGAGCAGGCGCTTTAATCCTCTGGGCTATCTGGCCAGCCCCCATTTCACATTTTAAGGCCTGGCATCACGTTCCTTTTCTACTGTTTGGTGCTTGTGACAGCTTGCAATGACCTCTTTCCTCTGTCTCCTACTGGGCTGCAGGCCCCATGGTAGAGGTTACATGTTTTTCATCTTTTGTCCTAAATGTACTTTCCTGGCACATGTATAGTCACTCAATACTGGATGAGTGACCGACTGGCTGGATGGCTGTGGGTAGATAGAGGGCTGGCAAAGTGGATGGTTGTATAAATAATGAATAGATGGCTGTGTGAGTTGATGGATGGATGGATGGTTGAATGAATGGTTATACAAATGGTTGAGTAGATGGTTGGATGGAGTATTGCATGGATGGATGACCATACAGATCAACAGGTAGTAGGTACATGGCTAGAAAGACAAGAGGGTGGTAGGTGGACGGATGGTTAGATGGTCGGAGATTTGATGACTAAGTATTGTCTGCCATGTCAATGTCACAATCACCTATCACAAGGTGCACACAGGAGCATTAGGTCTGACTTGTTTCCTTCATGCTATGGGAAAAGAGGAAGAGATGGCCAGTCTTGGTGATGAGGTCTTAGCCCTATCCACATGTCTCAGTCTTGGCTCTCCTTCCTGCCTTCTCTAACTCTGGCCTCTGGGATGACAGAATAAGACTTGCAGAAGATAGGAGCTCTAAAGAAATCAGGTCAAGTGCTTTAGTTAGATTGCCATTGCCACCTCAACTGTAATACCTCAACTGCTCTTCCTAAGACCTTGACTCAGTTTGTACTGTGGATCCTGCTGGGAGCTTCCATAGCAGGTAAGGATATGCGTCACTGGCCAGGTGTAATCTGACGAGTGTGCTTTCTTGATCCCAGATCCCTCGGCCAGGCAGAAGGGAACCATTAACAGCCTGAGGAGCCGGCCTACTGGGAACCTCGGACCACACCACCCACCGTGCTCTCAGTTTACCTACAAGATGTTGACAGTCCTCATGCTTGTTTGGATTTTCTCTTTGTCCTTGTCTGGAAGCCAGGTGGCATCTGACAAGCCACGTAAGTGAAAAGAAGGCTGTATGGCTATTGGACAGGTTCACAGTGGCCCATAAGCACCCTCAGCCCCATGAGAGAGGTGGTGCCTAAGTGCAGGGCTGGCAAGGGTTTTGCAGGGCCAGTGTGGATAAGGAAGCTCCACACAACTGGCCAACAGGGCCCTGAAGGTTTCTTTGCTTGGCCCTACAAACTTCCCTGTCTTCTTTAGGGAATTTGTTCACTCATACAGCCAGTATCTGATTGTACTCCCCCTCTGTGTCAGGTGCTGATCAGCTCCAAGAATTCGTGCAGCAGAGAGCTTTTTGGGGATGTGAATGTCCATGCAGCCAGCTATCTGCCTTGTACACTTGGGTGTGTGTGCAGTGGTCCTGGTTTCTTTTTTATGGTGAACGACACCATAGTGTGAAATTTTCACTCTGATATTGTGGGAATTGGAGGGAATAGGGAAGCTCATAAGTCTCCAGCAGGCTGGGGAGTCATAGGACAAAGGAGTTTTAAAAGCAGAGTGTCAGTGACTTCCCTGGCGAGCTGCACACTGGCCATCGGCAGGCAGAAGAGAAAGCCATGGTCATGGGTCACTGCCCTCAACTCACTGGGCTGGGCAGAGCCGGCATCTTGAAGCCACCCCTAGGGCTGGGAGTCGACTGCTTTAGCTAAAAGTGACTGTGTCTTTTTCTTTTTCTGACTAAGGATACTTAATCCCTAACCAGTTGGGGGTGAAAGTAGTCAAGAAAAGTGCATCTATGGAAACAGATCTGAAGGTTCCTAATAAGACATCTGAGAAACCAACTACAGTAGCTCCTTTGGTTGGTTTAGCCAAAGGGACTTTGGCAGCCAGCCTCATCTCTACTAAAGTCATAGCAGAGACAACACACAGGACAAACGTGAGCACTTCAGCAGCTACGGAAGGTGTGACTAAGAATGTGACCTCCAGAGCTGCCACACCACCTGTGTCACCAATCCCCACATCCCCCACTCCCATATCTGGGTGGCAGACCCCAGCCATACCTGTCACTGGGCTTCCTTCTGTCAGCACACCCCGTGCAGAAGTGCCAAGGACCAGCACACCTCCAGGAACCGCAGCAAGGGCAACAACAACAACACTGACCACAAGTAATCAGACTGCTGCTGCAGCCGCTGCCAACACAAGCAGCTCCTCTAGCACCCTCAGCTCCTCAGAGCACACACCCAGTAACTCTGCAGCGAGCTCCACACCCACTGTGGGTCCCCAAGCACAAGGTCCCACCAGCCAGATGTCAACAGCCAAGCCAGCACTTAGTACAGCAGGTAGGTCTCTATCTTCCCCCTCTAACATCACCCTAGAGGCCACTACCACCCCTTCCATGACTTCTATATCTTCCACTACCGTGGCCACCACCCAGGCTCAAGCTGAGGAGCCAACTACCAGCTCATTGCTAACGCCTCCCACAAGTCCAACCCCTAAGGTGGAAGCCATATCGCCCACAACGCTACCAAGCTCTGCATCATCTACCCATGGGGCTAGAGGCTCAGCCACCTCCCAGACATCAAAACAGGTGGAAACCAAAGCCACACCTGGAACTGCCTCTACTGGGGTGACACCTGGGAGCTCAGAGAACCCCAGGATGTCAGCTACAGATTTGTGCCAGCTCAGTACTGAAGGCCACTACCTAGTGGTCACCACTGAGCCCTTGACCCCATACTCGGTGAACAAAACCTTCCTCCTGGCGGTGCTTATACTTGGGGTGACCCTTTTTGTCACAGTCGTGGTTTTGTTTGCCCTGCAAGCCTTTGAGAGCTACAAGAAGAAGGATTACACACAGGTGGACTATTTAATCAATGGCATGTACGCAGACTCGGAGATGTAAGCGAAGACTGGGGCCAGCTGGCACTACCACAATTCGGGGCCAGGTGAACCCCTTCTTCTACCTTCCATTTTGCCTCCGAGACCAAATTAAGTGCTTCCAGATCTTTTTGGTGCAATTTTGGAGATATGCCAGTTGCTTAGACACATTTAACTGCCGTCAGATTAATTCCATAATCACAAAAGAGTTGCTGCTTTTTCATATTTATTTTTGTAAAGGATCATGAGCCAGGAGCAGGTGGTGACTCTGCCATGGGTTGGGCTCGGGTGGGCAGAAGCCCTGGACCCCTCAGCCCCTGGGGTTTCAGATCTTAACCAGAATTAAAACAGTGACTGCTCTCCACTCAGGCGCGCTCACTGCTTTTGTGTCCATGTGTCCTGTTCACAGTTGGTCCTGCTGGAGCTGTGTGTGTGTGTGTGTGTGTGTGTGTGTGTGTGTGTGTGTACATGCATGTGTGGGTGCGTGCGTGCGTGCAGTACCCCATGCATTATGGGAGTGCTAACCACAGAGTTATCCCTGAGCCCTGGAACTTTTTTGTGATACCTGATGTTATTGGTTTGCTTTTGTAAGTGTTTAATACAACATGAAGCCCTGGAAGTCTGCTTTGTCCAAGCCACTTGCTGGAGCTTTCTGAGTGTCCAGACCTGCCTGGGTGCTTGGCAGAGGGCTCCCGCTGACATCCTGTGGTTCTCCTTAGGTGCTAAGTCTCTTGGAATCTTGGCCAGGGAAGGGTTGAATCTGGCCCTCAGTCTGTGTGGCACAGCCAGCCCAGCTTGGACCGACTCAGCCCAGAATCCAGCTAATGAAAATTACTCTTAGTACCAGAGAGGCTGAGACCTTTGTTCCAGGTCATCCTGACCACAGAATCTTCCCCTCAGCAGACCAACCTGGAACCCAGGCCCCTGCCCCAAACACCAACCAGAGGCAACTCTTGCTATGTGCTTTTCATAGGCCAGGCACAGTCTTCTATAAATGCAGGTGATGTACATCATTTTAAAGTCGGAAACAGGCACAAGGAGAAGTCAAGTCACGCCAAGGGCAAGGCTAAGGACCAAACCCTGGTTTTAAGTCCCTACACTTCAGTTTTCTTACCCTCTCCCAGGCTGACCTCAGCCTTTGGCTTTTACCTACCCAGGGTGGCTAGAGCCAGTAGGCAACATGTAGACTAAGGCATCTTACAAAGATGCATTCTCAGGCCAGGAATGTGGCTGCTAACTGACCTAGAACACATTATAGAATGTTCTGGAGTTCACTTGGGAAATCGAGAAAGACAATCTGGTGAGCATGTTAGCATGGTCCCTGGCCCGACTCGGAGAAGTTGACTGTTGCTTCTTAGCATCTCTGAATGCCGCAGCCAAGAGTGAGAAATGCACAGAGAGGAGAAGGGATTGGGACCTTCGTGTGGCTCTTCTGCTCCTAGCTTGCTCCACACTGGTTGTTTCCCATCCTTTTTGCCTCACTGATCGATCTGGTCAGCCACTGCGTCCCCTTCCCCTCCACCTAAGTAAGTCCTGCTCTCTCCTTCCCTGCTCCTGGGCAGACTCATCCCACACCAAGGCCAGGTGTGCGTGCTCATTCACAGCTCCCATAGCAGCTAGAAGGTTCTAGCCCCTGGCTTGTCAACTTCACTGTCCTGAGTTCTGGGGCAGCTTACATCATCATGCTGGAGATGGTTCCCAGCTGTCCCTATCCTCCAGTGGATGGCAATGCTAAAGGGTCACGGGTGACTTAGGCATATGGCATCCAAGGCTGAGAGTGTTGAGCCTTAAGGGTCCTCCTGATACCTAATGACATCCCTACTCACCTGAGCTAGAGCACTCTTATCATCACTGAATCTGACTCAGCATCCTAAATATCCTGTAATCTGGCTGCAGCCCCAACCATGTCTGTCTAGTTTGCTCCTCAGCCCATCCAGCCCCAGCACCATCCACAGCCAAGCTCAGAACAAACCTAACTGCCTGGCCCCACCCATATCCCTTCCCTGGGGAAAGGCCAGGCCCTTCTGCCCTCTGGGGGTCCTGGCCAAGCACGGCCTTAGAGGACGAGCCAGTCTCATGAAGGCCTGTAGGCAGGGCAGAGGAAGACTTGTCCCTCGTAGGGTTGTGCAGGCTCAGGGCCATGCTGTCTGCTGCCGCTGAGGACAGGAGAGTACAGTGAGCCAGGCCTCGGTTCATTAGGTGCAGCTGAGCAGCTAATCACTGTTAGGGAACCAGTAATTTAGGTGAGGAGCCATCCATATGGGGAGCTCCCACCCCATCCCACACCTCATGAGGGAAGACCAGTAGAGACAGAAGGAGAGAGGTGGACTCACAGAGGAGGAACCTTCCGGCTTGGCCCCTCTTCTGGCCATAGTTCTGGGGCAGTGGTAGTGGCCGGCCCAGGGCACACAGGAGATGCTGTCCCTATTTAATGGATGAGAGTCTACATGAAGGCTATCAGACCACGGTGAAAGTCTGATTTGAGTTTAGCCCTTAAAGAGACTCTCTTCCTTGCACAGTGGGGAAACTGAAGCACAGAAGGGCCACACCATATCAGACAAGTGGCAGGACAAGCTTCACAGCCAAGATGTCTGCTATCACAGCTGTTGGGTGGGGAGCAGGCGCATAAGGCAGCCATGGGGAGTGAAGGCTGTGTCTCCACTACTGGGGTAGAATAGGAACAGGCGCAGAGCTCCTGTTTCTTAAGGAGCAGCCTTGGTGTGCCCTGGCAGAGGAGATCCAAGGGGGCCCCCTGGTGGTTAAACTTTCTCTTGGCCTCTGCCAAGTCACTCTCCCAACCTCCCTCCTGCCCAGTCCAGCCTCCTTCCTTGGCCTGCTCCAGCTGACTGCCCGCCCCCCCCCCCCAATTCCATACCTGAGAGACTTCACCCTCCTCAGACCAAGGGGGTCTAAGTGGAATTATGTTACTTGTGCCTGTGTCTGTCTCCTCATAGGTGTCCTGAGTCCACAGAGACAGTAAGCTCATTCTCCTGGGCCTCTGCCTCAGAACCAGCCAGCTGAGTCATTTGGGGTAAACCAGGTCCACATTTAGCCATAATTCTTCTCTTCTCTTCTCTTCTCTTCTCTTCTCTTCTCTTCTCTTCTCTTCTCTTCTCTTCTCTTCTCTTCTCTTCTCTTCTCTTTTTTCCAGCACTATTTTGAACCCAGGGAACACTGGACTACATTACTGGCCATTTTTATTTATTATGTTTTTAATTTTTAAAAAAACTTCGTTCTTTTTTAACTTTATATTATGGTCAGCTTGGCCTGCCCTGGGGGTGGGGCTTGCGCAGCATGTGGTGCCAGGGATCAAACCATAGTCCTGGTGATTGCCAAAGCTTGTCTAAGCAGGTGCTGTAGACTGCTGAGCTATCTCACCGGCCCTATGTTTTTAGTTTGAAACAAGGTTTTGATAAATTGCCCAGGCTGGCCTCAAATTTGCAACCTTTCTGCCTTAGCCTCCTGAGTAGTTGGGGTGACAGGAATGTGCCATACATCTGGCTTCAACCACAATTCTTATATCTACATTTTGCTTTAAAGTAAGAGAGGAGGGGGCTGGGGAGATAGTTCAGTGGAATAAGCCCTTGCCTAGTAAGTGCAGGGTCCTGAGTTCAATCCCCAGTCCCGCACAGAAAAAAAGGAGGGCCAGCCAGATAGCTCAGCGAATTAAAGCGCCTGTTTAGGCAGATGCAGGGACCCAGGTTTGATCCCTAGCGTGCTGTGCTGACCCCTCCCTGGGCATGCTGAGATGGGTTATCCCAGAGCTTGGGAGGTTGAGAACAGGAGGATCATTATGAGTCCAATCTGTATAGTGAGACCCTGTAGACCCTATAGGCTAAATACATTTTTAAAATAAATAAGGGGCCAGGGAAATATCTCAGTAGAATAAGCACTTGCCTGGCAAGCACAGGGTCCTGAGTTCAATCCCGGGTACTGCAAAATAAACAAATAAAAAAGTAAAGTAAGAGGGACACTAGCTGGGCATGGCAGCCCACACCTATGATCCCAGCACTCTAGGAGACTGAAGCAGGATTACAAATTCAGGCCCACGTTGGGCAACTTAATAAGACCCTGTCTCACAATAAAGTAAAAAGTTAAAAAGGGTTGGCATTGTTTCTCAGTGCAAGGGCCTGGGCTTGATCCCCAACACTACAAAAAATATGAATAAAAAGAGGAGGACCTACTCAGTACGTCGACTGTTAATAGCGCCTATTTTGTGAGCACTTACTATGTGCCAGGCTCTTCTGCTGCCGTCTCCCTTAATTGCCTCAGATCATGGCTTTTCTGTTGCCACCCCCACTTCTAACTCATCCTCCACTCAGCAGCCAGGAGGATATTTTTAAAACATAACTGGAATTGTACCTCCTCTGCTCAGCTCCCTCTGGTGGCCTCCTACTGTGATTAGGAAAGAAATCCAAACACTGGAACTAAAAATGTACATGGGGGAGGGGGTCATGAAAAGCCAGGGAAATGGGGGCTTCAGGCAGAGCCCCACAGACACAGGGCCCCCAGGATGGACACAAGGTTGGTGAGGGTGCTGAGTGGAAGGGACTGTTAGCCCAGGCTAGGTGACATGGGCAGGGTGAGGAGTGTGTGGGCCCTGGGGAGGTATTTTTGTTTTTGTTTTTGTTTGGTACTGGGGATTGAACTCAAGACCAGGCAGGTGCTTATGGGGCTAAGCTATCTCCCTGGCCCCCCAGGGAGGTTTTTAACAGAGAAATATCATTGGGTTTAGCATTTAAACAATTATTTTGTTGCATAGAAGTGTTTACAGATAAAAGTCTTCAGCATGGGAGAGAATGGTGAGGAGAGCCAGCCAGAAGCCTGCAGCTGCAGTCCACCCAAGAAGGGTGGGGTTCTGGGGAGGGGGCCGTTTCCCATCCTCTCTGGATTTGCTTGTATGGAAATTTCCACGATGACCAGTTGAAAGAAAAAGGGAAAGGAAGGGAGGGCAGAGAAGGGTGGAACTGTGACTTCAGCTTCTTAAGTAAATGATCACTCCGGTTGCCATGGGGAAGGGCCACTGGAGGCTGCTGGGTCCTCCCAGGAGCTGGGATGCGTTCACACAGATGGAGGGAAGCAATGTGTTTCAGAAACTGAGTCTAGAGGGACTTCTGGTTGTGTGTGTGTGTGTGTGTGTGTGTGTGTATGTGCGCGCGCGCATGCGTGTGTGTGCATGCACATATGTGTGTGCGTGTGCATGTCTGCCCCAGACAGACCTCGGGCCTCAAAATGCTGGGCAAGAGCGCTTCTGAGTTACCCTACCCAGGACTTCTGCTCTTTTTTTACACACACCTCTCCTGCAACACAGTGGTGCCAGCGTGACATTTGTGCTTTTGGCTTGAGGGATTGGAAAGAGGGAGGTGTTGCATGGAAGATTAGAATGACCCCTGCTCTCAGCACTGCACACATCACGCCGTGTAATCTTCACCTCTCCTACAGAAATATCATCATCATCATCGCTGCCACTCTATGTCCAGGGAAGGAACTGAGGCCTGGCGGATTCAGGAATCTACCACTACCCACGCCATGCTGCCTGTGGGTTCTCCCCTGGGGATCCAGCCCCAGCCTCTGCATTCTTGCCAGCAGGCTGCATTGCCTCTTGACTGGGCGGTAGGTGGGAGGACTTGGGAGGGTGAAATCTGGAGCTTTGCAGCATGTGCGTTAGGAAGAGATGCTCACTCCATGTGAGTTTGAAGTTCAGGAAAAGCCTCCGCGGGCAAGGGAAACGCCTCACACGTTGCCCATGCCCTGGAAACTTACTGCTTCCATTTCGAGATGTGCAAACTGAGAATAGAGAGGTCAGGTTACCCAAGGAATGTGGCAGGCTATGAGTCTGGCCTCTCAACCTTGCTTCCTGCTGTCCTTTGGGCAGGGTACATGTGTGGCATCAAATTTAAACACAGCTTGCGCAGGTGGGCTGCCACGGCCCTGTGGCCTGTCTGGGGTTCTACCAGAATGAGTCAGGACATCAAATGAAAGTAGCTGTCACAGTCAAAGACAAAAGTGGCCCCAGTGTGAAGTACAGGGTCCCAGTATAGGAAGACCCTGGGCCCCTCTGGCCTGGCTCCTGAGTCTTTGGGAGACCTCAGCACCTCTAAACCCGTAAGCTCTGAGCAGCTCTTCATTTCAGGGACCCTTTGGTTGCAAGGAGCACAAACCTTGGGCCATCCCAAAGGAAGACAGTTGTGCCCTGGGGCTGAGCCCTTTCCGCTCTCTCATTCCATCTCTGCTCCACTCTCTGCAGTGCTCCACAACGCTCTTAGGGTGTGCTTGCTCCACAGGGCTCTGGCTTTAACCTTGGCACCAGTGGCTGCCCCTTTAAGCTGCTGTGTCTAGCCTCCATGGTCCCCTGTGGTTCAGACCAACGTGGCCAGTAGCCCATCCCTACGGGACTGTAGGAACGGTCTAGCTGTTAAAAAAAGGAACACAGACAGGGAAGAAAGGATGCCAGCATCTTGGTATCCATGTCAGGCTGAGTGAGCTCTGTGATGTGAAGACGTAAAAGCTATATCTTTTTCCCTCAAATACTTGCAGCAGGGAATTCAGTGACAGTGACAATTAAGGGTTACAGGAAAAACAGAGATGCCCAAGCCCTTCCTGGGAGCTGAATTAGTACAGGGAACATCCAGGCAAGTGGAAGTGGCATTAAAAATATAGATGTGAGGGGCCGGCGAGATGGTTCAGTGGTCTAAAGAGCCTGCTTAGGAGGGCTCAGGCAACTGCGGGGACTGCAGTTCGATCCCCGGCACCACATGCTGCGCCAGCGCCACCACCAGGGCAGGCTGAGCCAGCCACAAAATGAATAAATAAAGAAACAAACAAACACAACAAGCAAATAAATAAATAAATAAAATGTAAAAAAATAAAAATAAATAAATAAATAAAATATAGATGTGAGGGCCAGTGAGATAGCTCAGTGGACTAAGTGCCTGCTTAGGCAAGAGCAAGTGTTCAATCCCCAGCACCACATGCTGCGCTGGCCCCGCCCCCAGGCACACTGAGCTGGCCACGGAGTCTGAATGTGGTGGCATACGCCTGTGATCCCAGTGCTGGGGAGCTGGGGAGGCTGAAAATAGGAGGATTGCTATGAATTCGAGTTGCCTAGTGAGACCCTGTACAAAAAGAAAAAAAAAAGTATATATATATATATATATATATATATATATATATATATATGGCACAGTGGTGTCTACCTGCCATCCTAGCTACTCAGGAGGCTGAGGTGGGAAGATTGCAAGTCTGAACTCAGACTAGGCTACTTAGTGAGACCCTTTCTCAAAATAAAAAATGAAAAGGACTGGGGATATAGCTGAGTGCTCCCTAGGTTCAATCCAGTACCACAAAAACAAAGAAGCAAAAGAGCTCAAGATAGAATCACACAACTTGGTTTCTTCCCTACAGAAGAATGCAATGAGTGGATGCTAGGCAGCGTTATTTGTAGTGCCAAAAAGAAAAAAAAAAGCAAAAGATCTAATTGGCCTTAGCTGATACTGCTACAAAATAATATATTGGGCAGCAGTTCAAAAGAAAACACTAGAAAGCCAGGTATGGTGGAGCACACCTGTAATCCCAGCACTTGGGAGGCTGAGGCAGGGGAATGCCACAAGTTTGAGGCCAGGCTGGTCTACATGGTGAGTTGAAGGCCAGCTTGAATTACAGAATAAGACCAAAAAATAAAAAATAAAAAAGGCACCGCAGCAGTGATGGCAAACCATTTTGAGCTTTCAGTGATATAAACTGCCCGCTGTGGCACACAGCGGTAGGTTCCGCCACCACACTTGAGCTGTATGAAACAGAATGCGGTATCTTAAGACAGGTTACTGAGCAAAAAAGCAGGGAGGGGGTGGGGGGGTGGGGGGACAGGACAGCGACAAGTTGTCAACAACACAGTGCAATAGTGCCTCGACTTGTTAGCTACAGACCCGTAACAATATCACCACAACTTTCGTATTTAACCACCCATATGTAACATCTCGGTTTTGGTGAGTCACAAATCTGTGTGCAGCTTAGTCAGGTCTTCTGCTTTGGGGTGTGACAGTACTTTGATCAAGGTGTGGCTGGGGCTGCAGTCACATCTGAAGTGTATCTTTTTTATTTCAGAGTTGTTGCAGCATCCATTCCCTTAGGGGCTTCTGGACCGACAGCTCTTGTTTCTCGCTGGCTCCTAGGGGCTGGAGACTGTATTTGCCTCCAAGGGTAGATGCCATAGTTTGAATATGCAGTTTTCCCGCAGGTGTTTTGAAGGATTGGTCCTCAAGGTGGCGCTATTGAGAGGTGGCCCTGTGGGGAGTCCTTTCCGTCACCGGTGGATGTGACCTTGAAAGAGATTGTGGGACCCCAAGATTTCAGTCTCTCTTTAGTTCCTGACTCATTATGTAAGTGGCTTGTTCTGCCTAAGTCCCAAAGCAATAGGGCTGCCCAATCTCGGACTAGAACTTCCAAAGCCAGGAGCTAAATAAATCTTTTCATACAATTGTCCTAGGTATTTTGTTATAGTGATGCAAAATTGGCTCACACAGGAACTTATACCAGTCTTTATTGTTCTTGCGGTAAAATTTATGCGTGACCTACCATTTTATGGGTGCAATTCGGTGTCGGGAGGTGCATTCGTAGTGTTTTGTAACTCACCACTCTATATCTAGAACAACCTTTTCTGGTTCTGTTTCTTTAGGGAAGCCTGACTATGATAACATGATTTTTTAAAAACCTTACATTGTTTATTTTCCATTTTATTTACTTATTTTTCTTTTTTAAATTCTGGGGGTCGAACTCATGACCTTGTGCTTGCCAGGCAGATGCTTATGCCATTAAGCTATCTCCCCAGCACTCCATTTTGTCTTTGTTCTCTAAGTCTCTGCTCGTCTTAATTATTCCTTCCCTCCTGTTACCTGTTTGTTCTTTTCTACTTCTTTAAGATGTGTGGTTAAGTTGTTGATTTGAGATCTTTCTTTTTCTTTCTTTCTTTGTTTTCTTGGAAGGGGTGGTGAGCTAGGGATGGAACCCAGGCTTGATACATGCGAGGCAAATGTTTTGCCACTGAGCTAGACTCCAGCCTCTTCTTATTTTTTAATGTAGTTTTTTTTTTTTTTTTAGCAGCTATAAGTTTTTCTGTAGCTCTGCTATCTTGCGTTCTCTTAAGTTTTGTTCTTCTCTTTTAGTTTTCTTTCATTTAAAGATATTTTAAATTTTCTTTTATGATTTCTTTTTCCTTCTATTGTTTGTCTTGTTCTATTTCCATATACTTGCAAATTTTCTAATTTTCCTTGTTATTTATTTTTAATATTAGATTACCATGATTGGAAATACACAGTTTGTATTATTTCTTTTAAATTTTAATAAGATTTGTTTTTTAAAAATTTTTGTTTATTTGTTTGCTTATTGTGTTTGTTTGTTTCTTTATTTATTCATTTCGTGGCTGGCTCAGCCTGCCCTGGTGGTGGGGCTGGCACAGCATGTGGTGCCGGAGATCGAACCGCAGTCCCTGCAGTTGCCTGAGCCCTCCTAAGCAGGCGCTTTAGACCACTGAACCATCTCACCGGCCCCCAGTAAGATTTGTTTTGTGGCCTAACATGTGATATATCTTGGGGAATATTCCACACTTAGTTGAGAAGAATGTGTATTCTGCCATTTTGAATTTTTTTTTATTTTATTTTATTTATTTATTTGTTTGCTTGTTGTGTTTATTTGTTTCTTTATTTATTCATTTTGTGGCTGGCTCAGCCTGCCCTGGTGGTGGCGCTGGCGCAGCATGTGGTGCCGGGGATCGAACTGCAGTCCCCGCAGTTGCCTGAGCCCTCCTAAGCAGGCGCTTTAGACCACTGAACCATCTCGCCGGCCCTATTCTGCCATTTTGAATGGAGTATTCTATATATGTCTGATAGGTCTAATTAGTTTATAGGTTGTTTAAAATCTGTTTCCTTACTGATCTTTTATTTTGTTGTTCTATCCATTCTTGAAAGAGATGTGTTGAAATCTACTTTTATTACTGGAGAAATATCTATACCTTCCTTCAATTCTGTAAATTTGTACTTCATATGTTTTGGGCCTCTTCCATTAGGTGTGTATATGTGTAACTGTTACATCTTCTTGATGAGTGGAATCATTCATCAATATATGGTATCTTTCTCGTTCCTTATAATCCTGTTATTTACAGTCCATTTTTATGAATAGCCCATTTTGTTGGATAAAACTTTTTTTCTTTATTTTTTGGACAACTCTTTTTTTGATTACCATTTCACAGGGTATTTTTTCCCATCCTTCTACTTTTAACTTCTTTGTGTCTTTGCATTTGAAGTGATTCCCTTAAAGACAGTCTACAGTTTTTTTTTGTTTTTTGTTTTTTTCCTCTGACAGAGTCTCGCTACATATTTCAGGCTGGCCTCGAACTCACTATGTAACCCAGACTGGCCTAGAACTCCTGGTGATCCTCTTGCCTCAGCCTCTCAAGTGCTGGGATTATACGTGTATACCACCATGCCCAGCAAGACAATATACAGTTGAGACTGGGCGTGGTGGCACGCACCTATAACCCCAGCTCTTGGGAGGCTGTAAACAGGAGGATCACAATGAGTTTGATCTAGAAGTGAGAGCCTGAACACCCTGTAAACTCTTCCCTAACATGTGAAAAAAAAAAAAAAAAGACAATATACACTTGAATCATGGTTTTTAAATGCAGCTTGCTATCTTTGCCTATGTAACAAATTTATATTTAATGTTATACTGGTAAGGAAGATGTTACTTCACTTAGTTATTTCTTTTTCCACGCATCCTATGGTTTTTATTTTTCAATTCCTCTATTACTACTTGTTTTAAATTTAGTTTACTTTTGTAGGAAACTATTTTCGTTCTTTAACTTTTTCCTTTCATTATGATTTTTATTTATTGTCTTGGTGGTTATTTTATGGATTGAAATTAAGATCTTATGCTTATAGCAAATTCGTTTGAATAATACCAACTTTGCTTTAAAAATACACAAAATTCTTTGTTTTGATATTTTCATATATTACATAATTTGTGATTTTTGTTTTATGAACTTGTCTTTTAAATCGTACAAGGAAAAACAGGGGAGAGAGCCATGTGCAGTGGCACTTACTGTTAATCTCAGCTACTCAGGAGGCTGAGACAGGAAGATAAGTCAAGGTAAACTGGGGCAACTATCAAAACACTGATAAAAAAAGATCTGGAGATATAATTCAACACTACCTGTGTTCAATTTACAATACTAAAAAATAAAATAAATAAGAAAAAAAGAAAGAACGAAAGGGAGTTACAGATCAAAATTATAGTAATTCTAGCTTATACATTTACCAATCTTTTGTTTTGTTTTGTTGTGTTACTGGGGATTGAACTCAGGCCCTTCCTGCTGAACTACATTCCCAGCCCTTTAGCCATTTTTTTTTTTTTTTAACTTTTTATTTTGAGAGAGTCTTGCTAAATTACCCACACTAGGTTCCAACTTTAGATCCTCCTGCTTCAGCTTCTTAGAGGCCTGGGATTATAGGTAGGTACTAGCATGGCCAGTTGACAGTTCTTTATTTTATTTTATTTTTTATTTTTTCTGTATTTAGGACAGGGTCTATAAGATCTCACTATGTAGATCAGACTTGTAGTGACTCTCCTGGGTTTTTAAATTTAATTAATTAATTAATTAATTTTTTATTATTATGGCTGGCTCAGCCTGCCCTGGGGGTGGGGCTGGCACAGCACGTGGTGCCAAGGATCCAACCGGGGTAAGCTTGCCTAAGCAGGTGCTTTAGACCTCTGAGCCATCTTGCGAGCCCCAATTTATTTTTTTAGATGGTCCATCTTTATTATTTGTTCAATTTTATTTTTTTATATTATGGCCAGCTCAGCCTGCCCTGGGGGTGGGGCTGGTACAGCATGTGGTGCCGGGATCAAACCACGGTTCCTGTGGTTGCCTAAGCTTGCCTAAGCAGGCGCTTTAGACCACTGAGCCATCTTACCAGCCTGATTCTCCTCTTTTTAGCCTCCCAAGTGCTGGGATTACAGGTGCATGCCACCACGCCCAGCCTCAATCTCTATCTCAGCATTCCTCGCGCTCAGGACTGGCATGGCACACTGGGAATCAAATGCAGGCCGCTGCACTCTGCCTAAGCAGACACTTCAGTCCACTGAGCTATCTGGCCGGCCCTCTTTATTCTTGTGGCTTTGAGTATGTTTAACGTCCTTTCCTTTTAAACATATGACTGTGGTTCCTTAGCATTTGTTGTAGGTCAAATGTACTGGTAATAAACCGTTTTCATTTTTGTTTATCTGAAAATATTGTAATTTCTCTTTCATTCTTCAAAGATAGTTTTGCCGGATGTAGATTTCTCAACTGACAAGTCGTTTTCCTTTCATGACTTTAAATGTATACCCTACTACCTTATAACCTCCATGGTTTTTAAGAAGTCAGCTCTTAATATTATGCAGGACCCAATGTGTTACAAGTCATCTCTCATGTGTGGCTTTTAAGGTTCTCTTTGTCTTTAGGTTTCGATTATTTGACTATAATGAACCTTAGGGATCCCAGTGAGACTTATCCTCATTGAGACTGGTTGAGCTTTTGCATATGTAAATATGTTAGTCACTTTCTCATTGCTGTGACAAAATACCTGACACCCACAAATTAAAGGAGGACAGCTCTTTAGAGGTTTCAGTCCATAGCTGGCTGGTTTCAAGGCAGGGTGCAACCGCAGAAGACCAACAGTCCGACGCAGGCTAAACACAGGAAACAGCAAGCTGTCTTTCTCTCTTCTTTTATCCTGTTCAATCTACAAGCCTTTCTGTTGATTGCCACCCACACCCAGGGTGGGCCTTCCCCTTATCCACACCCAGAACTATGCTAAACCAATCAGTGGGCTAATTTAGTTATCATACACCCTTAACCCAGTATCAGATGCCAGAGATCCAGCCACCCCCAAAAGCCCCACCTATGAGGGCATGAGGCTTTGGGGTGACATCTACAGCAGTAAATTCATATTTTCTTCAGGTTTAGGGAGCTTTTAGCAATTATTCCCTCAAATGCTTTTTCTGCTTCCACCAATTTCTTTTCTTCTGATAAGTTTATAAAACATATGCTGGTATGCCTGGGCCATCTTGGCAGCTGCTCCTGGTTGAAGGCCGTCCTCATCTAAGGCAGGAAGATGGTGGCCAAAAAGAAGACGACAAAAAAATCTCTGGAATCCATCAACTCTGGGCTCCAACTTGGTATGAAAAGTGGAAAGTACGTGCTGGGGTACAAGCAGACGCTGAAGATGATCAGACAGGGCAAAGTGAAATTGGTCATCCTTGCCAACAACTGTCCAGCCTTGAGAAAATCTGAAACAGAGTACTATGCCATGTTGGCCAAAACTGGTGTCCACCGCTACAGTGGAAATGATATCGAACTGGACACAGCATGTGGAAAACACTACAGAGCATGCGCACTGGCGATCATTGATCCAGGTGATTCTGATATCATTTGAAGCACGCAAGAATAGCCCGGTGAAAAATAAACCAAGCAGGATTTTTCATTAATAAAACCTGCCAGAGCTTGAAATAATAATAATTTTATTATTATTATTATTATTATTATTATTATTATTATTATAAAGCATATGCTGGTATGCTTGGTTGTACACAGGAGTTCTCTTAGCTTCTGTTTCTTTTTCCTCATTCTTTTTCTTTCTGTTACTAGACGGAATAATTTAAGTGTATTGTCTTCAGTTTTGCTGATCTTTTCTTCTGCTTGCTAAAATCTATTGTGAAATTTTTCTAGTGAATTTTGCATTTGTTATTGTAACCGTCGGCTCCAGAACTTGTTCTGAAGAGCACGTTCTAGAACAAGTTGTAGAAATTTTAAAGATTTCTATCCCCATGGATAGTCTCATTTTCTTCAAACATTGCTGTCCTTATTTCCTCTCATTCTTGTTGGTTCTCCCATTAGTTCACTGAGCATATTTAAAACAATCTTGTTGAACATTCTTGGCTCATAATTCCAATATCTGAATTTTTCTCAGATATGTTATCCATCAGAATCCCTTTTTTTTTTTTTTTTTTCCTGCGAATGGGCTATTCTTTCCTGTTTACTTGGATGCTTTGTTATTTTCATTGAGAACTGGACGTTCTGGATAGTGTAATGCAGTAACTCTGTAAATCTGGTTCTCTCACTATTTAGCGATGCTGAGTTTTCTTGTTAAGAGTTGAAACAGTCCTTTTGTGACTTTTCCAACCATGCTTGCAAAATATTCCCTACTGTTCATGGTCACTGAAATCTCTTTCCTACTATCTTAGTGGTCAGTGGTAACCTGACAAAGATTTCTTTAAATTTCTGGCTCCAAAACACGTAACTGGGTAAAGTTCTGTCTCTTTAAATATCCTAGGAAATCCTGCCAGAGGGAAGCTGCTGATTACAGCTCAGAAGTTGACACCAAGGCAAGTCCCAGCACCACCCCTTACAAGGCTGCCAGAGCAAGCAAGATGAGCAGCCCCCAGGGCTCTGATAAGGGGGTCTCTTGCCTACCATTGCAGCAGCCTTAGACTCCTTGAACACAAGCCACTGTCCTGACAGCTGCGGCAGGACTGAGAAATGGGGACAGAGGGCTGACTCGTGCACCTCTGACTCACTAAAGAGCAGCAGCCTCTCCCTTCATTAAATCCTTCTCTGAGGGTTTTAAATGTCCCATCAGGTCCTAGAGATCCAAAATGGCTCCGTGGTTTCTCAGTGGCGGGACCTCCTCCTGGAGCTTCCAGTTCTGACACTTAAATGATGTCACATAATATAATCACATACATACAACCACAGACACCTTGTCACCTTTGCTGAACTCCTTTGGTTAGAAACAAATCAAAAGGGCTGGGTGTGGTGCTCCATGCCTATAATCTCAGTATTCAGGAGGCTGAGATGGGAGGATCACAAGTTCAAGGCCAGCCAGGGCTCTATAGAGATACCCTATCTGAGAAAAAGTAATAATACTAATATTAATACTAATAATAAAATATGAAGGACAAAAAGAAGAGAAAGAGGAGAAGAAAGTCATAAATCTGGCCCCCACTCTAGCAGGATTACACAAGTTCATAAATACCAAAAAGCAGACATTATGAGAGCCACATTAGACCTGCCACACTGCCTACATCATATATATTTTTTTATTTTCTTGGGGGGTGGGGGTGGGCAGGGGTCCTGAGGAGCAAACCCAGGGTCTTTGCACTGAGCTACATCCCCAGCCCTTTTTATTTTGAAATGTGGTCTTGCTATGTCTCCTTAGCCGGGCTCCCATTCACAGTCTTCGTGCCATAAACTGGGATCATAGGCATGCAGTATTTGTTACTTCTAAATAATAAACATATCTACGAAAGGATGGGGTGAGTTCTGGAAGCAGGTGCACTGAACTCAACCCAGGAGACAGACAGGAATCATTTGCAGGGAATGGGGAGGGATAAGGAGGTAAAGTTTTAATTTAAAAAAAAAAAAAAAAGTGCTAAAAAATAACTAGAGAATTGTAAGCATCTCCTTCAGAAAATAAATTAATATTAATATATGAGCTGAGTCTGGAGTTTTTGTGAAATAAGAAAACATTTGTTAGCTGAAGAACTCACAGTGAGTCCCTTCGACCTGTGGTAGCCCCTCTCCCTGAGGTTGCAGAGCCCAGAACAAGAGCAGAAACGGAAGCATAGAGACTGCATAGCTAAAAACTTGAGAATCCCTTCCACTTTCCCTTTCCTTCCTCTCCTGTTCTGAATAATTTTGTTCTCAAACCAGTAGCCGAGCAGAAAATAGTAGGTGTTCTGTGTTTGTGTGGGTGCAGAAGGTGCTGTGAGGTCCTGGAGCTTGGGGAGGAGACAGGGCTAGAATTAGAAGGCAGAGAGTGAGACACTGTGAGAAGAATTTACTAGGATGTGCTGGGCGGGCATGGTGGCACACACCTGCAATACCAACACTGGGGTGGCTGAGGCAGGAGGGTCACCGTGAACTCAGGGGCAGCCTAAGCTACATAACTGAGTTCAAGGCCAGTCTGAACTACATAGCAATACCCTGTCTCAAAAAACAAAGTTTACTAGGATAGCCCCAAATTCATACACTGGGCACAACGGCACACACCTGTAATCCAAGCACTCTGAGAGGCTGAGCCAGTAGGATTGCAAGTTCGAGGCCCACTTGGGCAACTAATTAAGACCCTGTCTAACGATAAGGTATGAAAAAGGCTTGGATGTAGCTGAGGGCTAGAGTAACCCCTAGGTTTAATTTCCAGTACCAACAACAGCAAGAAATCATTAAACATTTTTATTTTTTAAAAAGTTTATTTATTTACTCATTTATTTATTTTATATTATGGACGGCTCAACCTATCCTGGGAATGGGGCTGGCGCAGCATGTGGTGCCAGGGATCAAACCACAGCCCCTGTGACTGCCTAAGCTTGTCTAAGCAGGAGCCTTAGACCGCTGAGCCATCTCACCAGCCCTCGTTAAACATTTTTAAAAAATCAAAATTAATGCAAACAATCCATAATGAGCAAAATATCAAACTATTGGTTTTTCATCAGGTTTTAATATAACTCAGGACAGCACTGCTACCGACCCTTCAAGAGAACATTTGGGGAGCATCCTTGGGTCTCAGGGCCTGACTGAAGTTGGGGAGGTGTATGGCATTGGGTGTTGGTAGGTGCACTCCTGGCTCTTTTTTTTGAGATAGAGGCTTCAGTTGAGCTCAGTGAGTTAATGGGGGAGCTCCTGCCTCGGCCTCTCCAGGGCCAAGGTCACTGGTGAGCACACTGCACCTGCTTTATTGTCTCTTACCCTTTGGTTCTTGGCTTCAAATATGGCCACTGACTTGGCTATTTTATTTTGTTATTTCTTTTTAGGTACTGGGATCAAACTCAGGGCTTATGCTTGTCAGGCAGGTGCTTATGCCGCTGAGCTATCTCCCTATACCCCTGATTTGGCTATTTTAGATCTTCAGGTTTTAGAGTTTCTTTGTTTGTTTTTTGTATTTTAGGGAAGGGTCTACAGCGTGTTCAGGCTCTTATTACTAGATCAGACTCATAGCAATTCGCTTGTTTACAGCATCCCAAGAGCTGGGATTACAGGTG
>PVKN010004773.1:0-32608 GCA_004027915.1 Capromys pilorides
CCTTCCTCTATGTGTATGTGTGTGTGTGCGTGTGTGTGTGTGTGTGTGTGTGTATGTCCCTCTCTCCTCCCTTACTCCCTCTCTCATTCTCCCCTTCTCTGCCTCTCTGCCTCCCTGCCTCTCTCTGGCACTTTCTCTTTTCTTCTCCTCTGGCTTTATCTTGATCTTTCACAGCCTCCACGAGGCAGCAATCTGATAGGAAGGACTAAGTTCCACTCTACCCCCAGAAAGTGCCACGAGGCTGCTATCTGTCAAGCCTCTGCTATTCCGGGTAGGTTGTTTTCTCCAGCCACCCAGTCCCTTGGTCACCACAAAGCAGCAAGGATCCCAGGAAATACTGGACCGTGAGGACCCGTGGCACCAAAGCCAGACATCAAATTGACAGTTACACTAAGCCAGCTTGCTCAGAGACGCCAGAGTAGGGGAATTGATGCCAGGAGGCCAAGGGGGTTGCCTGAGTTCGGCCTCAGGGCTGGAGACACTGCCTCTTTATTCCCAGAACGACTAAGGTGTCTGGGGACATCCTACGGGGCCACTCAGCTCTGATCCTTTCCCTGCCTTTTCCTCAAACTAAGCAACTTGGATTCCCATTCCTTTTGCTGAGGTTTGAGTAGTAGAACTTGCAGAACTGATAGTATCCAGGATCTAGCAGGAGAGCAAACACAAGGAGAGGGAGGTGGTCAGGAAGTAACCCCGGGGTAAGAAAAACCGGTCACCATGCACCTAAGAGCTGAGCATGACCTTTTCTAGCATACAGTAATCCGCTCCTAAGGGCACACCCAGGAAGCAGGGTACAGTGGCACATATCTATCACCCCAGTACCCTGGAAGGCTAAAGCAGGAGGATCACACCTTGGAGCCCAGCCTAAGCAACTTAGTAAGTTATTTCAAAAAAATGAAAAAGGGCTGAGGATGCAGCTCGGGGCAAAGGCCATAGGTTCAGTATCATTAAGAAATGTATGCCTCAAAATACTACCAAAGAAGCATGCCAAAGAAGATCCACAGCAGTTTTTGCACAATAATCAAAATGCAGAACCAATCCAAAGGTCCATCGATGACAACAAATAAAATACGATGTGTCATACATAGTACCGTCCTATGACAGACTATTCTTGAGCAATAAACAGGACTCAACATAGATGGGCCTCAACACAAGACGATGAGCGAAAGAAGCCTGTGGACCAAGGAGCACCTCATCTCCAGGAAGTTCCAGAACAGATAAATGAAACCCGTGAAGACAGAGGTCAGAAGAGAGTCGAGGTGGGAGCAGAAGGGACCAAGAAGGGTCAGGAGGGCACTTGCTGCCCTGGAGGAAAGTTGCATCTTGGTCTCAGTGGCAGGTACAGACCATAGATGAAAGTTTGTACTTTTAAGATCCATGTGGTTCACAGCATGCTTGTATGTCTACCTCCTACCAAAATACTTGCTCCTGCCTTCCAACCCAACCATCGATGGGTCCCAGGCTGGCACATGGACTTCCTTTGACATATCTAGATCAGACTACAGAGGTTTCTGCAACCGGGTGTGCTCCAAAGTCAGTTGATCACAGGTTTAGTAAAGAAGGCATTTTTCCAAAACACGCTCAGGCCTACAGGCTGCTCCCGGCACCTCTCACCTACATCTTCAACTATTTCTCTCACCTACCTACCCACTGCAACTCCAGGGCCTGGATAGAACCACCAATCGCCTTTGAAGTGTTGAGACCCAGGGCTGCCTGACTCGTGCAGAACGTGGCCCAAGATCGCCAGCAGGTGGCGCGCGAGGCCCGGAAGCCCTCCCAGACAGGCTCCAGTTTCAGAAGTGGCTGCCGCCTCCCGTGCGAGAAAGGCTGTGCCCACGCTTTCCCAGGGGATGAGACTGCTGGGGTCCTCCCCACGCACCTCCGAGTGTATCCCAGGGTCGTGGGGGTCAGGGTTGACGCAGTCCTCGCTCCCATTCCTCCCCTTTCCCTCCCCCGGGTTCTCCTTCCTGAGACTAAATTTAGAGGTGAGGATGTGGCCGCCGAACTTGGGGCTAGGTAGGCGATGATGCCGCCGGATGTCTGCCAGCCGGCGCGGACGCTGCGTCAGGTTTGTAAACACGCGGAGTGCTGCTAGCTGGGCACCGTACCAACTGCCGTGACGCCACCTCTGCCAGGCACCCCGCGACGACGTGGCGCCGCGGCCGCCCTGCCCAACCCCACAGCTCCCCAGGACCCCACCCCTACCCCTCCAACATCACTCATCAAGAGGCGTGGGTAGCTGCAATGTACGCAACTTTACCAATGGGACTGCATCTTACAAAGCTGCTCTGTAGTTCAGGATGTAACAGACATGAAACTGGGGGCCCCACAGGTGACAGAACACACTGGGCACCCTAGGTCACCGCCTCAGAAAACCAGGGAACTGGATAAGCCTGAACAAGGGAAGGCTTGCCGCCAGCTACTTCAGCTTCCCACTGCCCCCAGGACTGTAGCTACCAAAGCCAGATTGTCCTTGCTACACTGTTGCAGAGGAGGCCCCGTGTGGCTGTCACAAGATTGTCAGCACTTTTTCAAAGGGCCCTGGTAAGAAACTACTGTGTCAGGTCCTCTAGGAACACAGGACACAACTGCTTGGGAAAGGTGGTGGAATGGACCAAGGGAAATGTAGGCAGCACAAGTCTTTTGATGACAGCAAAAGGCTCCGCCAGCTCCCACACCAGCTTTGAGACCTTGAACCTACAGAGACCCCACATGCAGTGTCAGCAGCTGAGTGGGGGCAGAGTGGCCAGCCAAGCCAATAGGACAGCCGACCTCTCTGTCCTGACTTCCACATTCCACAACCTTCCCATCAAGCCCCTGTGCCCCAAGAAGGTAGAAAAGCCCTCCACACAGCCCACAGAGGGCAGAGATGAGTTTGCATCCAGGATCTCTCAGATCCTGGGGTCAACTCACCCTGAACAGCAAAAGAGGACACATCCAGGGACATCCCTTCAGGTGAGCCTCCAGGCAAGGGGACTTTGCATGTCCTACTCTGACCAGCCAGAAAGGGGTGGCGCTGCATGTTTCCTGTGGGTTGGCATCATCTTTTCTCGTTTGTTTGTTTGTTTGTTTTATGAGAAACTGCTTTATTGAGGAGGAAGAATGATTTAAATAGTCCCCGGTGCCTGCCTGTCCTTTTCTCGCCTTGGGGAAAAAAAAGAAATAACATCCACTCCTTGATCTGTATGCACAGGAGAAACAGAACACCCTGTACTTTCCCCACAGATAAAGGAGAGAAGAAAAAAGTGCTGGCTCAGCCAGGCAGGGAAGGGGAGAGGAGGGGCAGAGCAATGGACACTTGTCGTCTTACTCAGGCTTCCATGGCAAAAAGCAGTGGGAGTCTGGGGCCTCCTGCCCAGTGCCAGCAGCAGAGACCCATGCAGCAGAGACCGCAGGCCACAGAGATCCCCACACAGGCCAAGGCCCCAGGGACTCAAGAAGTTAGGTCAGCCAGGGCACGAGTGGCCCCATTCACGATGCCCACGGCTTCCCTCTTTCCCCTGCACAGTACCACCTTGATTGGGCTGCCGAGAAGCCAAACTGGAAGGAAAGCAGGCTGGAGGCAAGGCCAGGCTTCTCACAGTCTGACCAGGAGACATAATTCATCCATTCATGGAACACCTACTACGCGCCAGGTGTGGAGCAGGCCTCAGCAGGTCAGCCCTCCCTCTCTGGATCCAGCTGCTTACTGGCTTTGGCTGTCACTCCCAGATGTCCACTCCCTTCCCACACACAGACATTAAAACCTCCAATCCCACAAAGAGGAAGCCCTCCATGTATCAGACAGGCCACGTCTGGGCACGTCCTTTTGGGGGTGCTGTGGCTGTGGGACCGTGGAGCTGTGCTGCTCAAGCCAGGCCAGCACCCTTACTGTTTCCCAAAGTAGCAGTCACCCTGAACTATGAGTCCCTTCCAGTGACTTTGGCAACACCCCCAGCTGACCCCAGGGCACAGATTTTTGGCCCAAGAGCTCCTGCTGCTGCCTGCTCTCTGGAGCTGGGCCAGGCTCCAGGCTGGACTGGGACCCCTCTTCCGATGAGTTGCAGGCAGGAAGCTTGAAGGCCCTGCTTCCTCAGCAGTGGCACCACCTTGGCCTCAGGCAGTCAGAGCTTCACTCCGACAGTGGCTACTGCAACAAAACAGTGCCACAGGGGGCAGTCTCCTGGGTGCCCACCCTTCAAAGATGCCCCTGCAAAAAACTTCTACCCATCCCTGGGCCTCTGAACTCAGGACACTGCCAGGTACACCTGCACCCCATCCTTGTCTCAATGCCAACTCCAGATAAATTTCCTGACCACTTACAGAAGAATAAGCCACTCTGGCAACCACAACACTGCATCCCAGGAAGTGCCTGCTGGAACACTCCAAAATGGACCTCCCCTTCCAACCAGCCCATCTGGGCTCCTCAAAGGCCCACGGTGGCTCCAGGAGACTTTGGGGGTATTGCACCTCTCATTCCAACAGCTACAACCAGTGTCCCTGAGGTCAACAGCTGAGGTAGCTCCTGAGAAGGACTCTCTCCCCCTCAGGCTTCTAACAGGAGGAGGAAAAGGCACAGGGAAGTTGGGGGGTTGGTCCAGGGACCATCTCTGGACAGCCTGGCAAGTTCTGTGGAGGGATTTGGATTCTCCAGGCCCCCAGACAATGCAATTATTCTTCCAACATTTAAAAAAAATGCCCAGAAATCCCAGACCAGCTGCTTTGCACAGTGGAGCACACAAAGGGGCTCTGTCAGCTGCAGGCTCCTCCCACCCCTCTGCCCAGGGAGGGGCCGCCAGTCTCCTCCCAGACAGACCCTCCCCAGCCTCCTCAGCCAGGCCCCTGAGGAAATGAAAGGGGCAGGCCGCCAGCCTAGGAGGTGCTGAGGGGGCTCCCCAAGGGACAGAGCAGGGGCAGCCTGGGAGGCCAGGAGAAAGGAGACAGAAAGAGAAGAGAGTGTGGGCCTGGGAGCCCAAAACCCGAGTTCAGGCACCAACTCAAGTCTCTTCTTTGCTTGCCCAGTGACCTCTACAGTATCTGCCCTTCTCAGCACCACCCTTGGTCAACACCTCTGAACTCAAGCCCCCAAGCCCAGCAGCTGTCCCCTGCCTCCTGGACTCACCAGTCTCAGCCTCCTCTGACCCTTAACGCCTGCTTCAGTCTTCAAGCTCTCCCATCTGTAAAATGGGATGTGTCAGGCTCCCCCATAGTACTGCTGGGAGGATTAAATGAGATCTCCCAGGTAAGAAGTATGGCCAGGGCCACTTTAGAGAGACAGGAGAGTGAGGAAAATTCCCCAAAATGTTTTGGGTTGGAGTCTCCAGAACCTCATTTCATGTGGAGAGAGCCAGGTCTTGATCTGAGGTCAGAACTTAGCCTCAACCTTGGCCCCAACCCCAATATCAGACCACACCATGACTGTGACATAGTCCATGTCTGACTGCAAGGGCTGTCTGATGATCCCCAACCTGATACAGTCTCAGTCTGAACCCTCTCAATCCTGCCTTGCCTCGCTGTCCTACTGAACACCAAAAATCAGAGAGGACGACCCTCAGCCAGCACAGGGTTGATGAAGGAGAAGCTGCTCGGTGCCTCACCCTATAGACCACCACCCACCTTGGCAGTGCCCTCACAGGCCATCCAGGCAGTGGCCCATCTTCCTCCCTGGCACCCCAACTTCTCTCCACACACAAACAGTGTGAAGTCCCTAAAAGCACAACTTTAAAAGGCTTTGTAAACTGAATTCAGAAGCAAAGAAGGAAGCTGAGGGCAGCCCTTGCCTGGATGCATGGCAGGCAGCCAGGGGTGGGAGACAAGCCCCTGTGCTGGCGCTGCTTCCCCCAGAGCCCTGCCCGGCACGCCAGACCACAGAGAGCCCAGCTCAGTTATTCCAGGGTGCTCACGCCTGGGAGGCACAGGGTAATTTCACAGTTCCCTTCAGGGACAAACAACTAGAAGTCCAGCTGCAGGCAGGAGGGGAAGGAAGCTTAGAACACGCCACAGGAAAGATAAAGTCTCCCCACTAACATAAAAATCTCAGCTGGGCACCTCAAGGGCCATCACCGGGGCTACAATTCCTCTCCCTACAAGTTCACCCTCAAGCCTACTCTATAGATCCCGCCTCAACAAAACTAGACAGTGTGCTAGACCCAAGCTGAGCACCACTGCTTCTGAGCACCAGCTCAGCTGCACCCCAGTTTGGTTTCCTACCTGTGTGAGAGGCCCTGGCCAGCTAGGTGGTGAGTCACCCTACCTTAAAAAGTACCAACCTGTCCCCTCAGATCCTCGATTTCAGAGGTAGACAAGCTCATGGCCTCTCTGCCACCGGGGATGACCATACTAGTCCTGAGTAGTCTCAAAAAAGACAAAACTGTGCAGACAACAGCCTTCGCCACCACCCAGTGTGGACTTGGGAAGAATTCGTTACCAACAGTGCCTCAATTTTCCATCTGTGAAATGGGAACAGTCAACATTACTCTGAGTACACACTAACCTGCTGCCTGTGTTCCCAACGAAGTCTACTGCAAATCCCTCTAGCAGCTCTCCAGACACCCTGTGACCTGAATTCCCTCGCTGACCTGAATCCCTTTCCCAGGAAGTGAACCACCATGGAGATATAAGATGGACCTCAGATTTGGTCACTGCCTAGTCAACTATACTGACCCAAGACTGCCCTTGGGGACAGCAGCCCAAGCAATAGGCTGGGGAGAGCCAGTAGGAAGGGTGCTCACGGCTGCTTGTTCCCCAAGAAAGGTCTCCTGACAGGGATAAAACACAGACAGGAAAAACCAGGGTACCAACTCTGCTCTGAGGTGCCAAATCGCCATGGCCCCTTGAAGGCCCCCAGGCAGAAACGTCTCTTACACACACACCATAACAAAAGCACACTTCTCTGTATGTTTCACTTGATGACCCAACTGAACGAACAGTCCCTGCCTATAACACTATGGTTTTCATGCAGGTTCTGGAACCTGATCACCAGCTTCTGAATACCAGTAATTTGAATCTCTCCCTCTCTGAGTGACGTGAGCCTCAGTTTCGCCATCATTAAACTGGGTTGAGTATAACAATGCAGGCCAAGTCCTCAGGTGAGAAACAAGGATGTAGCAATAATAGCTTCTTGTATTTTCCTCCCAGTCTGCATACTAGTGGGAGTTACCACAGGGAAGCCTGAACCAGGTAACCAGATGTGGGTGGAGCTGGGGAATTCCAGTTAGTAGAGAGATCCCAGACCCTCCTGCATGATGAGTCCCAAGTAGGATCATCAGGCCTCAGAGCCACCTCACCCCACAGAGACACTGCTATGGGCTAAAGGCAAGGGAGAAATTGGGAAAGAAGTGTCAGCCCATACTAGCCAGTGGGCTGGGGGATGCCTCAGCCCACCAGACGAGGGCTGTGAACTTGCAGGTGCAACAGCCAAACAGCTCTCATGGTCTCCAGCTTCCAAGATGACTCCCTGACACCTAGCTCCTGGTATTCTGCCCAAACATGGTTCCCTTCCAAGCTCGCCTTTGACACTGCAGCAATGATGGACTGTGGCTTCTGAGACTAGGTTGTAAAGGACAGTGGGGACTTCACCCTTGCTCCTTGGCACACTTGCTAGGGAGATGCAGTCATCCTGGTGTGAAGACACACGATCAACCCCCTGGAAGGTGTGGAGCCCTCCCACGGACAGCCAAGCCATCTGCTAAGCAGGAGTGAATCATCTAAGAAGCAGACCCTCCAGCCCCAAGCCTTCAGATGGTCACAGCCCTAGACAGCACGGTGACTGGTGACTACAGCCTCATGGATCACCCCAATTGACAACCATCCAGCTCATCTGCCCCCAAATTCCTGACACACACAAGCAGTGAAGACAATAAACATTTATCACTGTTTTAATCTACTAGTTTGGGATAATTTGTTACCCAGAAGTAGGTTACAAATAGCAATTCTCTCCTATACACCTATAAGGTGGAAGTCCCCAGGTGACCTCCTCTCACTTGTTTCAGCCCCTTCATTTCAGAAAGGCAGGGCTAGGATAGAGTAGCCAGGACACCTGGCACAGAACCAAAAGCTTACCAAAGCCATGTGATAGGATCACACCAGCTTCTTTTAGGGACCTATGTGATGCTAATATACAGCCAATGCTCTAGAAGAGGCTCTAAGTATAGAGTCCAGACCAGGCCAGAGACACCCAAGTCTGCCTGTATAGGAGGAGGAGGCTGGCAGCAAGCAGTCCAGGAAGTTGCCAACCCCCAATCCCAGCTGGGCCTCTCCCTCTGTACTGCCTGCATTCCCTACCCACAATGCACCTCACCACAGGCAGGTGTTCTGGTGAGTCCTTAGACAGCAGCAGTACACGGGTCCACATCTTCCTCCCCTACCTATCTGCATCTCCCAGGCCTGTACTAGCAGGAGAGGTACCGGAGTGCAAGATCTAAGTGCTCATGGGAACATGGGAATCATCACCATACCCACTCTGGGGTCATAGCTCCCCATCAGAAGTCCTTGAAAAGGCCTACGTCTGAATTTTTGTCCCCTCAACCCCAAGAGTCAGCCTGATCTGGCACTATATTTGCCTCTGGAGAGGAAAATGGACTACAGTCAGGGCTGCCCTGCAGCTCACAGCCAAGTAACTCCAAGGAACAAGCAAGCCTGGCACGGCAGCACATGCCTCTAATGCCAGCCAGTGCTCTGGGACACTGAGGGAGGATCACAAGTTAGAACCTAGCCTGAGCAACTTAGCTACTTCGGGATACCCTGTCTCAAAATAGAATGAATGAATGAATGAATGAATGAACGAACGAACGAACGAACTCGCTGGGGAGACAGCTGGGTGGGAAGGCCCTGGACTTCAATCCAAAAAAAACAAAAAAGGTATAGCAAGCAGTGATTAAGATCCTGACATGGAGTCTGAGAGAGGGTCTAAAAAGGCACCTGGTCAATTTTCAAGAAAGGAAACAGAGAGCTCTACCCAGGAGGAACAGCCAGCTCCAGGACTCCAAGGTGCTGCTCAAAATATCAGCTCCCAACTTCTCAGAGCTAAGACCAGAGCAGCCCATTTTCCCTATCCTGGTACTGACCTGGCCTCAAGTCCTGGGTCCCATAAGGTGTCACTCACCTGGCCTGTGTAGCTAGAGCAGTGGTCCTGGGAGAGAGTCCAGGAGTCAGGGAATTGGGGAGTCAGCGTCCCAGCCTTTGCCAGGAAGAAAGGGAGCTCCCCCGCCACACCCAAGCCTGCCCGTAGGGTGTGGAGGGTGTGCCCCATGCCTCCCTGGAGTCAGCCACTCAGGTAAAGGCACTGCAGCACCTGGGGGTCAGGGCAGGATGGCACCCTCAGCTGGAGGGCCCGAGATCCCGCCAGCAGCATGGTGATTCCAAACTGCCATGAGAAAGAAGCGTGGGCAGGTGGGCCATACAGTCACTCAACAAGCACCATAGGTGCTTCAGTGTCTGTGGGCTGCCCAAGGTGGCTCCAAGTCTGGACAGCCATGGAACACATGGGTGGGGAAGAGGTGTGTGTCTGAGCTCCATTTCTAAGGCCCCAGAGCTATGGTGTGGTCACTCTGAGGAGACTGGACAGGCACAGACAAGTTTTGAAGGGCACGGAAGAAGGTAGGAGAGGACATATATTTGATTCATTCAGAAAGGCCTCATAAGTACTTCTCTGTGCATACTGTTCTTGGAATAGACCAAGACCATAGGCCTCTCTCTCCAGGAGCTGACAGGACAGGCTGACAAATGCCACAAAGGAATCAGAGTGCAGGTTGCCTTCTCCATGTGAAAGGAGATCAGGGACAACTCTTCTGCTAAGGTGACATTGGAGCCCAGAAGGGAGACTCCCTCCCTGGGACTTGCTGGGTATGGGGGCAGAATAACTGGGTGGCCAGTTCTGACACCACTGAGATCCACCCACTCAGGCTAGCTCCATCCATTGGCCACCCCCTCCCTTCCCGGTAGGCCTGTGGCAGCAGAAAGGAAAACAGACTGAGCATGTCAGTGTGGACCCTGCGACTTGCAGGGTCGCCCGGGTGGCTGACTTCTGAGCCTGCACTCTGTTCTCTGCAGGACCCTCACCAGCCAGGCAAGCTTCTCCCAGGTGCCTCGCCTCACAGGACCCAGCAGGCCCCCAAAGCCAGCCCCTCGGCATCAGGCAGCACCTGCAGACCCAGCCAGCCCGCCCGCCCTACTGTGAGTCAGCATCCCCAGGGCCAGGGAGGGCATGGAGATCCGTGCAGATGGGGCACTAGACGCCGAGGAGGTGTGAGCTGGCAGACGAGAAGTGCTGCCACGGGCCTTCTCCTGCTGCTGCCCAGCAGCCTCAGTGCTGGCTGGAGGAGGGCAGCCCAGTCAGCACTTCTCACTGGCTCTCTGAAAACCACTTACAAGAGCTGAGGCTGTGGGAGTAGCTCAGCCCGGGCACAGTTCCCCTTCAATGGCCCCTCGTGACTCCACACAAAGCCTGACTGTGCCGACTCCAGCCATGAGAGGCGGGGGTCTCCTTCAAGCCCATCATCTCTCCTGTGCTCCCTGCCTGCCAAGGGCCCAGCAGTCACCATGGCAGGGCTGTTTGAAGCTTGCTGGGTCCAGGCAGCCTGTGGATGGAAGGGGGTTCCATAAACCATTTTCTAGCAAAACCACCTCTCTGCTCCACATATATGATCCCAAAACAACAGGAGGAAAGCCTCTCCAAAACCAGCCATAGATGAACCCCCAGAGCGAAGGGCTCTTGATTTCAAGCCCCCTGGCTTCTCCCACCAGTTTCATGATGTCCCCCTTGAGAGCCTTTGCCACCCATTATACAGATGAGTACAGGGATGGAGGCCACCCAGAGGGAAGGAGGACCATACAGTAGGGCTGGTTCCGTTCAACTCACACTGAGTTCCCAGGCTCCACTTCTTCTCCCCGGCTGGCAGCCTAAGGACTACCCTCCTCTTGCCCCTCCCCACATATTGACACTACACACACTGTGCCAGGCACTTGGGCTGGCAGGAGCCTAATGGCTCACCCCAGCTGCACTGCAAGGACCTGGGGCTGCCACCAAGAGGTCCTCTGCCTCTTAACCTGGGTCTTAGCAGGGCAGGTGACAAACCACACTACCTCCCACCCCCATGGGGCTGGCTTAAGCTTGCACACCCCATGCCAAGCCACAGCCCTTTGCCCTCAGTTTCCTCTACCATAAATAGGGTCAGGGATTTGGTACTGCTGCTTTCGCCAGCACGAATAAAAATTAGAAGAGCAACAAACTTAGCACTCCCTCTAGACAGTCTCCTTCTCTTTCACTAGCCCAACACTGTTCCCTCCTTGTGACTTCAGGGTGCCTTGACTACGCTCGTCCAGTGATGCCCAGGACTAACCAGGAAAGAGTTCCCCACAACATCCAGTCCTAAGGCCCAGCCCCCTACCCACGCAAGAACTCAAAGGTCTGCCTAGCCAGGGTGTTCACGGCAGCCTGTGATTTAATCCATAAAACACCTTCAGAGCTAAGATACTGAGTTTTGACAATAAAACATATCCTTCAAGCCCTTCTGCTATGTTCAAAGAGAGATGTCATGATTCACCAGCTTCTAAAATCAAAAACTATCTCTAAAATCATCAGTAGCACCAGTTTTCCCTGAGTGTGTCTGCAGTTCAGAGTGCCTTGCTAAGCACTTTCCCCTGGAATACCTCAACCCTTGTGTTAATAATCTCATGCTACAGAGGAGGAATCTGACATAATGTACCCCAAAACAAGCCCAGTGAATTGCTAAGCCTCTCAGGCCTCACTTTTTTAAAATTAAATAAATGAGTTGAGTTCACTGCCTTCCCTTGAGTTACTTTTTAAAGTACCAAACCTTTTCAGATGAACTCACAAAGTTCTGCATTATGTATGGCCTTTTAAAATAAATTTTCCAAAATCAAAGCAAGCAAGAAAGCTTTATGTTTCACAATGAAAAGCCTCACTTACGACCCTCTCTGAAGAAGGCTTGCCCACTGGTGGTCTTGCTATCTCTGGCTGAGGTACCCTAGTGCCTAGCTGATGTTGGGTCTGGTTCTTGCCAGCCTTCAAGGAGCACCAGTCCTGGCCCAAAGATCAGGACTGTGGAGGGCTGCACTGCTGGGCCTGGAGCCAGTTGGAGGTTTGGGAAAAGATTGGAGGGGACAGTTGAGGGAACAAAGGGCATCAGGCCAGATGTTCAGAACTTGGGTTGGACCTGCATCAATCCATGTCTGGGACTGGCAGTACTTCCATCTGTGAAATGGGTGGCAGCCTAGGACTCCAAGTGCCATGAGGGAAGGCCAGGAACTCTGTCTGCCAGAGCCTGACACACAGTTGGCAGTGGCTGGCTAGATTCTTTGTTCTGTTTTCTAATAAATTTCAACTCATTTCCAAGTGCTTCTTCTCCTGGCCTTAAATCTCACAGAGCCTTAATACCCTACCCTAAGAAGCAGGAAAGACTAAGGGGCTCTGGACTGAGGGGCCCCGGGGGTGGGGGAGGGCTACACACACACACACCTACCAGTCCACCAGCCCTCCTTCGACCCACACTTTTTCCTTCATCCTCCACCCTCCATCCCAGGGCTTAGAGAGTCCAAGGAGGAAAGAACAAGGGGCAAAGGAGGACACAGAGTATGCCCAGTCTGGGTGAGAAAGCCCATGCACAGCAGGTGACAGTCACGTCAGCACATGGCACTGAGCCACTCCAGCGCCTCCTCCCACACTGTCTGAAATACCACACCCAGCCCTGCACCTGAGCTGCCAAACAAAGAGTCCTTACACTGCAGGGGAAGCCAGATGTGGCAGGGGCAGGGCTACATGGCCTCCCCAACTGTCCCCACCAGCCACAGAGGAGGGGGTTAAGCAGGCAGAGACCCTGGCACTCACCCCTCCCACCTCCTACGCAGGCTAACCCCTCCCAAGAAGGCGACAGGCAGAATTCCTAACATTTGGGGGCTAAAATGAGGACGAGAAACAGAATCTCATAAGCAGCCTGCTCCTTCCCCATGCCTTGAGACACAAAGGGGCTCGGCTCCTGGGTGAAAGGGTCCTGCAGCACCCCACTGCACGCCTCTGCTGCATTTCTCACTAAAGCACCCCTCTGATCACACTGCAAACCTTCAGTGGCTCCACAGGGCCTGAGCAATGAAGGCAGGTCCTTCCTGACCTCTCTCCTTGCCCTCAGGCTGCCAGCCTCCTCCAGGTACCCACCAGGGACCCTGCAGAAGGTCAGACCTGGCTGCCCTCAACCCAACTCTTCCTGCTTCTTGAAAGACTGCTTAGTCCAACTAGCATTTCAAGTCCAAGCCCAAGCCTTCAGCTGCCCTCGGCTGGCTCTGATACCTCCCGTGTCCACAGTGACCAGCCCCTTCCTGAAGACACCACTGCCACCATTAATCACACTACTATGAACAGCCAACTGGCATTCAGGTGTCTCCACACCCAACAAGAAAGGTGGTGTTTTATGCCCTGATCCAAATGAGGAAACTGAGGTGCAGGATGGTTTAGCTTCTTGGCCAGGGGTCACAGTCCTACCGTGTTCACCACTGAGATGGAGGACTCAGGGAGGAAGAGTAGGATGAGGAAGCTGGCAGAGAGGCATGCAGGACCTGAAGACTCAGGCCTGGCTACCCTCAGATCCTGGATACCACAGAGGTCTTTTCAGGTCCCTTTGTCACTTGCCTAGCAAAACAGAGCAGTAGCTATGAGAACCTCACCCTAGCTCTGAGCCAAGGTCCCATCCAGCCCAATCATCCCTCTCTGGTGTCCTTTCCTCCCACTGACTGTCCAAATGCCCCTGCCCATCTTTCACATGAAGCTGTGCCCCCACCTGTCCTTTCCTCACTGATACTTCCCAACAGGCCCATCACCCAAGTCTGTGTCTCCCGTGAGTAGCATCCTTGCACACCTGCTGCTCCCAACGTGGATCTTCGTGCCAGTGGGATAGTATCAGAAAGTCTTCAGGAGACTTCCTTAGTCAAATCAGTCTGGGAAACATTAAATGGTTTCTTTCCTGCTGGACTTGATAAAATCTTTAACCCAATTTCATGTTCAGTCTCCCATAGGAGAGTGGAGTGTCTGGATGTATTTGTTTACACTCTTACTTGTCTCCCTGAACTTTGAGGTTGCTCAAAACATTCTTTGAGAAATGCTGCCCCCTCCTGCTCCTCACCTCCAGACCACTTGGCACAGGGGCCAGACCTCCACCTACTGGAAGAGCCAGGAGGGGAACATGGGGAGCTCAGCCTGAGGGAATATCAACTCCCCCCACCCTGCCCTGTCAGCCCCTGCCCTGCCAGCCCCTCTGGACGTTACCTTCCTGCAGATGTGATGTCCAGGGGGCCTCCACTGTCTGCTGCCCTCAGATGCCCCACTCAGACCACACAGGGCCTGGGCAACAAGACTCTTTGGGAGACACCCAAAGCAAACAGCTCATTCTACTCCATGTAAGCTTTAACACTAAACTCAAACTAAAGTATGTTAAGCTGCCCCTTTGGGAAGAGGCAGCATCCCAAGCAACACACCCTATGCCACCCCTCCTGGCTCCTCAGGAGAAGACAGCCTCAGTCCACAGACAGGAAACGAGGAGTAGGCCCCAGTGGGGGGCAAGTACTTGCCTGTAGTGGCCCAGCTGGGGCAAGAGCAGAGAGAAGCATCCAGGCCACCCAACTCCCAGGTGCACTGGGGATAAAACCCCGAGGAAGACTCAAGTAACCATGAGCAGCAGCACCAGGGACTTTCACAGGCCAGGCTGAAGGACAGCGCCCACACGCTGGGACCACAGCGGAGACTGAGGGCTTTTTAGAGATGTCACAGCTGGGGGCTGGAGTCAGCTGTTTCCCAGATCTCTTGCCTCACCCTGGCTGAAGGAAGGGTGTTCACCCTAGATTGGCTCTCACGGCACTGGGCTCTGCTGTGAGCAGAGATAAGGTGCCCTGTGTGGTATCTACATGTCACCCTTCCTAGGAGCAGTCACCCCAGACACCCCCTGGTGGTCTAGCGAGCTCCTCACAGCAGGAGCCTAGAAATCAGGTCTGCATTCCCATCAGACCCAAGTGCCCAGAAGCCCCCCCACAGCCAAGCACTGCCTCCCCACAGGGTGGTGCTGCCACCTGCATTCTCTACCTGAGCTATCTCTCCCCTGTCCCTGCTTCACCTACACCCACAGCTCCCCACGGGGCACGAGATGGTCCTCTTCACCTGTCCCTGGACTGCACCTGCCCCCTCTGGCCTCTGTTCTAAATCTCACTACATGAAGCGTGGCCCTTGCACTAGCGGCACTGCCCTGCCTAAGGGCCTCTTAGAAATGCAGAGTTGGGGCTGAGGAACTAGCCTAGTGGGCTAAGTGCCTGCCCTAGTTCAATGCCCGGTACTGCATGCCATCCTGGCCCTGGAACTCCAGGCACATCGTGCCAAGCCACCAAAACTGGGCACGGTGGTGCACACCTGTAATCCCAGTACTGAGGAGGCTGACACAGGAGAATCACTATGAGTCCGAGCTGCATAATGAGACCCTGTACCAAATAAATAAAAATTTTTAAAAGACAGAACAAGAAAAAAAGAAGAAATGCAGAGTCTTGGGCCTCCCCAGACCTGCTGAATCAGGCCACACCGACCTGAGCTCTAACAGGCTGTCGGGTGACACATGTGTGTGCAAGTCTGAGAAGCGCTTTCCTAATCAAGTGCTCTAATCAAGTCATGGCACCCACCACCTATCACCTTCAGTGGCTCCCCAGGCCCTAGTTCAAGCTCAGACTCAGCAGTTTTCCCTGCCTGACTTCAGGTCTGGGCTCCTTTCCAACCTCTGTGGGCCACGGTCACCCAGGACTGAAGAACCCTCTCAAAAGTCCCACCTCCTCCAGGAAGCCAGCCTGAACTGCACCTGCCACAGCTTATCTTATTTCTGGGATCATGAGGACCATGTCCTGCTTCCTTTGATTCTGCACACTAGACTGGGACACGAGACACGCAGGTGCCGGTGGTAGCTAGCAAGGCCTCATGTCCATTTATCAGGAAGTCCACCCTTAGCTCTAACCAGCCTGCCTCAAGCTCTGCCACAGCCTTCACTTTAACTCAACAGATAAGCCTAGGCACCAAGGACAGGCCTCTTCTAAACATCTTTCTAAAACGGGAGTGGGGGTGGGGGTGGGGGGTGAGTGAGGGGGTGGGTGTGTTGCCCTATACTTCCAATGGCAGTGGGCTTGCTCTGTGCCTCAGTTTTCCCAAATGCAGAGACAATGCCCAAAGACCCTGGCCTGGGGGATGATAGGATCTTCCCAGAAGAGGGGGCAGATCTCCTACTAAACTCTGAGGCTCAAGATGTGCAGCAAACTGACCCCACCCCTGGGTACCGGCCTCTGTGCAGGTCTGCAAGGAGACAGCACCAGCAAAGTCGCCCCAAGGAGCAACCCAGCCTCCACAACCCAGGCAATGAAGGAAAGGGCTCTTCACATCCCCCTGTATGAAGTGGGCTCTGACCAAGAGTGAAGCAGACCACTGCTTCTGGCTCCCTCTTCTCCCACTTCTCCGTTTGCCCAGCTCTGCTCCCACACACCCCGCAGCTGGGTTTCCCAAGGCCCGGCCTACAGCTTTGCCAGACAGTATTCTCAAAGCCTTCTCACCTGGCCAGCTTACACGGACTTCCCAACTTCCCAGGCCCCTTCCCTGGGGCTGTGATTTTAAAACAGTGATGAGGGCAATGCTAAGCCCAGGAGGGTGACATTCTCAGAGTTTTTGTGTTGGAAACAACAGACTTCCTAGCAGCCTGAAACTATGGTATGCATGATGCCCAACTTCTGGGCCTGCTCCTCTTAGAAGAAAGAATGGGTACTTTTTTTTTCAAACAAACTTGGTCACCCACTCCAGCAAGGAGAGTGTGACTACCTTAGAGAGTGTGACTTCTCTCCACCTCCCCAACCCTGGCCAAGCCCCTCTAAGACAGAAAATCCCCTTGCTTGCTAAGAAACCAAGACAGATCTGAGCACCATGAAAGAAGTAACATAATGGACTGGATTAGGGCCTCCCCTGCAGAGTCAGGATGCTTGTGTCCAGGCCCCACACTGTCACTATGAAATGTAGGACTGTGCCTTAGTCTACCTGTCTACATAATGGGAATAAATCTCATCCTCTAGAGTCATTAGGAATAAAGGGTTCATATTTGCAAAATCCTTAGAACAATGCCTGGCGCCCACCAAGTGTACAAAGGGCTTACTTACCCCAGTCTCTCTTCCTCTGCCAGATTTCTCCCACCCAGGCTATCTTCCTTATTCCATTTTCCCAGCTTACAGACTTCACCAAGCTGAAAAACGAGCCCCACGACTAGCAGTATGACTTCCGTCCATGCTCAGCTCCCCTGCCAAGGGCCCAGCTCCCCCACTTCCCAGATTTGAGATCCCTGGGCTCTCAGCCCTCCACTTTGAGAGTACCAGCCACGTAAGTTCACACTCAACTGGTTCCTCTGTACAGACAGCAGAGTAGTGGGCATCCAGTACCCCAGCAGAGGGAGGCAGGAGGCAAGAGACGGGGTACAGAGAGACCATACATACACAGTCCCAGCAGCTTCTTCCTCTCTAAATCTCTGCACCCCAAGGCTAGTCACCCAACAGCTCCTGAGGGAATAGGTGGAAATGAAGTCCAGACTGTCCTCATCCCCTGGACTGGAGAATCCCCCACCCAACATACACACACACACACACACACACACACACACACACACACACCTGCTGACCTAGCCTAGACTTCCCCCAAAGCCAAGGAAATCATATACCACAACTCACAGAGACCTGTGCAAACTGCATGTGTCTGGGCTCCCTAGTCCTCCTCTCAGCTGTAATACAGGCCTGCCCTCGTACCTTCTCCACTTTCCGTTTTCATATCCCCTGGCTCCCTCAGATTCTTGCAGCAGTCTACACAATTGCTATTTGGCTTTTGTTGAAAGAAAATCAAAAGCTTTTGGGGCACTTGAAAGTTAAGGAGATTGCTGTGCCATCTCTTTCTGCTCAGCTCAAACCCCATCCTCCCCAACTGGCTCAAGATTTGCTGAGCATCAGCTACCTGCCAGACATCATGCTACAGGTCCTAGGCCTTGAGAACCCAAAATAAACCAAGTCAAGACAACTGTAACAAACAAAGGTGAACCAGATACTACAATGAACTATAGGAGAGGGTGCTCCTTCTACCTATCCTGGAAAGATATATTTGACATATGAAAAATAAAGAGCACAGTCAGCACAAAATGGTACTAGAAAAATTTTCCTGGCATCGAACACAGCACAAGCAAAGGTCCTGGGGCAGAAAACGATTTAGGGTATTGAAGAGATGAATGTAACTTTCCATGTGTCTGATTGAAGCTGGGGAGGTCACCAGTGACCAAACTGTAGAGCATTTGATAAGCCAAGGAAAAGCTCTGAGATTCTTGCTCAAGTGCCGCAGGAAGCCATCCAGGGTTTTAGAAGACCGATACAATCTAATCATTTTTTCTATATTAGTCTTGCTGCTCCCTCAAAATAGATCAAAGGAGGTCATGTCTGCAGGCACAGACATCAGGGCAGTGTTATCACTAGGCGAGCGCTCAGGAAAGACTTAGAAAGTGGCTCAGCATGGGCCAGGAAGCCTGGGGCAGGAATATCAATGGGTCAGAGCACAGAGAACAGCCTGAGAGAGACTGTGTGGAAAGTCCTGAAAGGACTTCCTTTTGGACTGGCTGTGGGGAAGGGGGTGGAGACACGTTGCCACCTGGTTGCCTGTGGAAGAGATGAGCAGATTATGGGCCACACTGAGAGGACAGGGCTGGAGGGTACAGGCAGTGTTCTGTTCAGACCACATTCAGTTGTCGCCCAGGACAACATAAATCATCAGGTGGTTGTTGGATAGAGTGCCTGGGGCTGAAGATAAAATCTGCTACTAAAAGTGAGAATGAAAACATTTAAGACCTGTGTATTACTAAGTTAATGCTTGATTGTTAAAACCATAAGAAAAGATGAAAACTACGGGAGAGGGGCAGGAGATCAAAGAGAAGGCAGAGTCAGGAGAAAGGACAGAGCCCTGCTGCCCCACATTTCTGGCTGAGTGAAGGGACCACAAGGAACTGGAAGGAAAAAGCCAAGCAAAGCCAAGGAATGATACTGGTTCTGGAAAGACAGAGGTTTTGAGGGGACCTTTGCATGTTGCTGAACATGCAAAGCGCTGGAGACCCTGGCAGGGCCGTTTAGTGGAGAGAAGGAGCCTGAATCAGGTCAAGAGGGCTGCAGAACCTAGAACAGCGGTCTGAAGAAGGGGTAGCAGCTGCGATGGCTTCCAGAGAAGCTCCTCTGTGAGGGAAGGGGCCCTGCCTGTAAGCAGTTGAGGAATCCAGGCAAAATAAAGCGACTATAAAATGGGGAGGGGGTTGCTCTTGCACTGCTGGGAATGACTCCAGGGGAAAGTCACTTCTGACACAGGAGAGAAGAGAGGTAACAGAAAGAAAGGGGTAGGTCTTGGAGCAAGCATAGGATGCTCCTGAAAGGGTCAGGGCGGCAGCAAGCAAATGTGGGGGCCTGCCCACCTGCACACACTGTCACATGCAAGCTCACTTGCCCCTCCATTCCTGCCGGGCCCCACTGACACCCCGGCACCCGCTGCATTTGCTCCAGCCCAGCAGGGCCAACCTGCCCCCACGGACTGGAACATGATGTGCCACTACCAGCAGGTTCTGCGAATAACCTGTGGGCACACCTCACTCTGCATACTAGCCACTGCGCCGCCGTCTCAACCAGTTGTGCCAGTACTGGGACTAGTGGAGAAGGGGGCACCTGTTCTACAGGAGTCCTGGCCCCAGGCTGGCAAGGGCTCCCCCTACTCCCAGCGAAGGGAGCACTCTTGCTCACCCTGCCTGGCCTTCGGAGCCTGACCCCTGCCGAGCGCACAGCAGCACGGCTGCCCCTCGCAGGAGCGCTGCTCCCCATTCTGCCCCGGCTCTCTAAAGACAGCCCTCCCAACCCGGACGCCTGGAGTCTGTATACCGGGCCGTTAGCTCTCCGCGGACCGCGGTTAGGGCCCCGAGCCTCCTCTCGTCTCCCCAGTGTCGCCCGGTCATCGCCCGGCGCCCGCGCCCTGCTTTGTCTGCGCCCACGGAGCGCGCCCACCGGCGCCTCGGAACTCCCTTCCCGCACACAACCGGCCGGGTCCGGCCTCCTTCTACCCCCGCACTGGCCCGCAGCCCCCGACCCGGGATCGCCGCCACCGTCCCCGACTCCATCGTCCCCCACCCAGGGGCCAGGGGGCGCAGTGCCCACCGCTCCCAGCGAGCCTCCCCGACGCAAAGCGACCCAGCCTGAGCCCGAGCGCTCCGTGAACCGCCGCAGCCCCCGGACAGCCGAGCCCCCTGGGGCCGCTCCGGGTCCCTCGCCCTCTCGCGGCGGCCGCAGCCCTGCCAGTGCCCAAGCGAGGCTGGCGCCGGCACCGAGAGTGGACGCGCCGTACCTTTCCCTGCTGACCGGGGAAATCAGTCTTCGGCGAGCGCTCGGCCTCCTCCGCCAGCCGCCTGGCTTCCTCCTCCAGCCGCCGGGACCGTAGGGGCCCGAGCCAGCCGCCGCGGCCTGTGTGGGGCCCCGCTCCGCCTCGCGTCCCCGGCCCACCCCGCCCGGCCGCGCTGGCCCAGCCCTCGCCCCGCCTCTGGGCCGGGACGCGCCGAGCTCCGCCCCACCGGGGGCAGGGAAGCCCAAGGCCATAGAGCCAGGACTTCGAGGTCGCCACTTGGGAACTGGGTCCCGCGCCCCCACGTGGATGTGCACCAGTTCCTTAGAGCTGGGCGCCACCTCATCCACCCTTCCGCAAAAGAAGCCTGCCAAGCGTTCCCTGCCGGCTGGGCACAACTCAGAACCCAGTCCGTGAGGCGGCACTCAGAGCCTAGGCGCGGTCCTCAGTTTACCCAGGGAGTTGTGAAGGCCCTTTTGAAAGGACAGAGTGCCCCTGTCTCCTCTGGGAGCCACCTGTACTCCAGCTGGCCTCTGCCAGATTGCAGTTAGGGGTCAGAGGGTAAGTCATGCAGAACTACCTCCGGTCTGGGCAATCTAGCAACTTATTGAAACATGGTCTCAAAGTTAAAAATAAAAAGGACGAGGGTTGTAGCTCTGGTTAAGGCCTTGAATTCAATCCCTAGTGCCAAAAATTAAGCATGGTGGTGCAGGCCTGTAATCCAGCACTCCGGAGGCTGAGGTAGGATTAGTATGTGTTCTAGGCCAGCCTGGGCTCCATAGTGAGTTCAAGGCCAGCCTGAATTTCACGTGAGATCCTATCTTGGGGAGGAGATGGGAGGGGAAGAAGGGGAGGGGATTACCTAGTGCCAAAGGAAGAAGACCTTGGCCCAGATCTACCAAGTCATGATGTCTGCCACATTCTTTGACTAACCCAAGTCCCACAACCAACAGGAATTCAATAGGAGGGTAAGTTAGCTCTACCTCTTGAATGAAAGAGTAGAGTTATATATTTTCTATGGCTGCTATTGCAAAATACCACAAATAGGTTAAACAAAAGAAATTACCTCACAATCCTAGAGAGTAGAAATCTAAAATCAAGGTGTCAGTGGGGTTGGTGTCACATAAGAGAGAGAACCTTCTATACCTTTCTCCTGGCTAGTAGGTTACTGGGCAATCTTCATCTTGACAAGGCATCATCCACACAAGTTCTCCCTATGTATGTCTATTTCTCAAGTATCTCTTTCTTGTAAGGAAACCAGTCACACTGAACCACAGCCCACCTGAATGACGTCCGTAAGTATCCTATCTCCCAATAAGATCAGACGTTGTTTTACTGGGATTAGGATTCCAACATCACTTTGAGGAAAAAGCAGTTCAGCCCAAAATAAATAAGCGCACAAGACTGGAAGGATCCTTAGCAGCCATCGTTGCAGATCAACTACCACAAAGCAGAACCCGCAGGCATACCTGGCTTTTTTCTTTTAAGACCATATTTCTGGGAGATCAAGGTTCAAACCAGGGCCTGGAAAGTTAAAACCTCCTTATAAGTGTCACCAGCCACTGGAACAGCCCTGGGTATAACATGCTTTTCTTACCAAGGGACCTGGGGAGAAGAATGGAACAAATTCTCCCTTCTGGGCATGTTCCCTGCCGCCCCCCCCCCCCCCAGGTCAAGCATTTCACCTTCCTACTTGGTGTACAGAAAAACCTGTTCAGATGCCTGGAAAGTTCTGGGTGATCCCAGTATTCTGAGAATTCCCTCAAATGACAAGGATTGTGAGGGTTTTGTACGCTTCCTGATTTTCTAGCTTGACATTCTATATTGGGGCCCTTATGCTGGGAGTTTAGGGCTGAGTCCTAGGCAGGCATCTGGAACACAGCACCATCTTTGCTCTGACAGCTGACAGCCTCACATAACTGACCCTATCAGCTCATCCTGTTTTTCTGTCACTAGCACAGTCAGTTGTGGTCAGCAAGCTTGTGCACCACGGCCCCCCAGCCTGCAGTGAGAACTAGTACTCTGACACAAATCACTCATATCTAGCCGTGAGAGTGCCATCTGCCCCATGGGAGCCAAGGTGGATGGGGGTTGTTTCCATATCCAGGACCATCCGAGGAGCACCACTATCTGTCCTCCCACAGCCCTGCATACTTCAAGTCGACCACCATTTATACTGCTTCCTCGACTTCCAGCCCAATCCTGAGCAGTAGCCACTACACAACATTTGAGGATAATGGGTTAGTGAGATAGCTCAGCAGACTAAGCACCTGCTTAGGCAAGTATAGGGACCAGCGTTCGATCCCCAGCACCACATGCCATGCCTGCCCCACTGCAGACATGCTGAGCTGGTCACCAAAACCAAGCATGGTGGTGCATACCTGTAATCCCAGCACTGGGGAGGCTGAAAACAGAAGGATCACTACAAATTTGAGCTGCATAGTCTCATAGTGAGACCATGTACCAAATACATTAAAAAAAAAAAAAGATTTAGGGAAACCAAGAAAAGTAAGGAGAGTGTCTCAAATCATGTGAGTGTAAGAGAGATTCCATCATGGAGGTGGAGCAGAGAGAGGATGTGAGACAGGTGGCCAGATGCCTTGCCTTGTCTGGACCTAATTCTCTCTTGCACAGATGAGATCCTTCTAACAATACCCTCTCAGCCTTCAAAGAGCTGCCCACAGGATACCAGCTTCCCTGATGAGATAGATCTCTGTTGACTGAGTCCTTAGCCTCGTTGGGCATGCTGGGCCAGCAAAGTCGGCTCCTGGGATGGTTCTGGACATGGAAACAACCCCCACCCACCTTGGTTCCCATGGGGCAGGTGGCACTCTCACGGCTAGATATGAGTGATTTGTGTCAGAGTACTAGTCCCCACTGCAGGCTGGGGGGTCGTGGTACATAAGCTTGCTGACCACAACTGACTGTGTCAGTGACAGAAAAACAGGATGAGCTGAGGGGGCCTCCACAAGTAGATACTGCTCAGCACATAAACAGGAAAGGAAACAGCCCACGCAAAAGCTGCCTCCACTGCCCACAAGGAGGGAGACAAACACAAAGATGAGAGGACAGATGGGAAACAAAGACAAGCAGGTAGAGAGGCAGTGAAGTGAGTGAATAAAGAGGCCAGGGCTAACAACTTGAGAGGTACAAAACCAGTGCCTTGGGATGTTGTGTTTCCACCAAGTACTCTGGGTGCCCAAAGATGTCCCATCCTCTGGAGGGGATACCAGACCTCCTGCCTCCTGCTGGTCACTCTGGCCCCAGCCACTGGCCAACCTGCCTTATATCTGATTTCCTGCCCCAGCCCACTCTGCTCACCCTGTCCCTTCTCTGATGGAGGCCTCCTCGTCTTCCTCTACCCTCTACCAGGTCCTGCACAGGCTGTAGCTCAGAGAGAAAACCACCCAGACTCTCTTCTTTTTTAAATTTATTTTTACCAGTATATATTTACATAATAGCTACAGTCATTTGGGGGAGTTGTACATATCACGCATTTTGAGAACTTTTATTCCCCTTCACCCCTCTACTAACGTATGCACAGAGAAGTTCCTAAGTGTCTCTTTAGCCAGACTCCTTCCCAGAGGGCTGGGTTTGTCTTCGCTCCTTTTGGATGGCAGCTGTATCTACAAAGCCCATAGGTTACCCAGTCTCTCCATGTTCATAGAGGAACACCAAGCCCTGTGTTGGTATACCCAAAGCCACTAACAAATGAAGAATAAGTTCACCCTTCTAAATCATAGCTTTTCAACACCCATCCTCTTTCCTGATCCATTTAGGGCAGATCTTTCTTGGCCTACTTCCCTGGTCTTGGTGTAATCATGTCTTGATACGAGTGCCCCAGGGCCAGTGACTCAGGTAGAGGGAGGATGGGGCTGCCAACTTCCTGGGAGGAGCTCGTACCCATTACCAGACCATCCTCTGAGTCACTGGAAGGCCTGGGAGATCCGGGAGGCTGAATGAGCCTGACTTATCCTTGTCTTTATTTCAGCTAAGAAAAAAAGGCCCCACACATAGAACTGACCATTCATTGCTATTTCCAAGCAGTAGTAAAAGCTGGAATGAAGCCATATGGGAAGATGGATCAGGCCTCAGGAAGATCCCTGGGAGAAGTGGCCTGGGGAAAGAAAAGAGTCCAGGTGCCTTCAGAGCGCTGTGGGCAGGAGTGAAGAATCATAAAACACAAAATTCAGTATTCACATTCAGACTCAATAGATAGAGGTCTGTTTGGGAAAAAAAAAAAAAAAAAAAGTTGTGTGCCTGGCAAAATACTCTCATTAAAAAGACTCAGAGTTCCCTTATGTGACACCATTCTTAGTGATTTCCAGGATTTCCTTATAGAGAAGAGATATGCTTCCTCCTCACCCCCTCACCCTAGCTTCTACAACTTCCAGAGGCACCTGGAGAGCTTGTGAGAAATTTTGGGAGCTCTGCTCCCAGCCAGAGTGAGTCAGGTCTGAGGTGGAGCCCAGGAGTTTGCACTCCCAGGAGCTGCCAAGGCTGTTAGACTCTGATGCTCCCTTTGAGAACCACTTGTTGAAGTTAGACAAAGCCACCTACGCTCCTTGCACGTATGCCACAGAGAGGACTGGCCGAGGGGTGCAGCTGGGGAAACACTTGTGTATTAGGGCCACAAGGTTCCTGGGATGCTGCTCTGCCTGGTTGTGACACAGCTCTTTAACTGCACCTTCTCTTGAGTCCTCACGCCCCTCACAGCCCATGTGCCCAGCCCAGCTGCTGCCCGGGCTTCACACCTCATCAAGGCCATGGGAGCCTCCTCGTCCCACCACCAAGTCTCCAACCTCACTCATCTTGGGCCCACTGTTTCTCCTGGGACATAGAAGAGCCGTCTGGCCCCACCAATGGTCACTCACCCCATTTGTGTCCCTCTTCTTCAGTTCTCCCTTCTCTCCTATTTCTTCCAACACTCCCTCTCCTATTAGCACAAAACATCTTCCAATCTCAAATAACCAAGGGCTGGGGATGTAGCTCGCTTGGCTAACATGCACAATGCCCTGGGTTCAATCCCTAGCACCACAAAAATTGAACAAACAAACACGTAAATAAGTAACCAATAAATACCACCCTACACCTCCTTATCTGCCTCAGCCACTATTAATAGTCACAATAAAACCCTTTTCAAAGTGCAGTGGACCACAATGCTGTGGCAATCACTGGTTCTTCCCATCCCTCCCTCCCTGCTTGGGGCTGGCTTGCTATTGCCACACTGCTGAACCTTCACAATTGCCATGTTGCAAATGCAGTGGTCCTCACCTCCGTTGAGCATGTGCTGGCCACTGCCTCCAAGTGGGCAGCTTCCTGCTTTGTCTTGTGCCACCCTGTACTCTCCTGGCTTCCCCCCTCCTCCTTGGATATCCCTCTTCTGAGTGAGGGAGCCTGGGAATGGATCCTAACCACCTCCTCTTCCTGTGTTCTCTCTGGCCTCCTGCCTCCACCTGGCATCTGCTTAGTCAGCATCTCCAGCCAGATCACTATCTCAATCTCTTTCTGAGCATCTCAGACTAGGCATGCCCAGAATCAAGCTCTCTATTTCCCTTGCCACATATGTGCTATAATGTAGAAAACATACAAGATGCTATTTTAATCACTTTGAAGTGCACAATTCAGTGTCATTAAGTATTATCTCAATATGTTCAACCATTTTTGCTATTCACTACTTGAACTTTAAATCATCCCAAACTAAAACTCCTTCGTAGTAACAACCCACCACCTCATAACCCCTGGCCTGGTAACCACAATTTTGCTCTCTGTTTCTATGAATCTTTCTTAACTATTGTGAGCACCTAGTATAAGTGGGACCACGTGATATTTGGGCTACTGTGTCCACCGGCTTTTGCCCTCCCTCAAGTTCCATCACCTCCACGTTGCACCAGGAATAGTTCCCCAGCAGATGAAGTTGGAAGCTGCAAGTCTGCCTTCAAGGAGGCTTCTGTGCAGCTGCTTTTCTATTGTGCTTCTCTTCAGGCATTTCTGTTTTGTTGTTTAAAATCTTTAAATACAGAAAATAGCATAAATTTACCAAGAAAGACAGCATGATAATTGCACCCCTCAGATTTGATCATTGCTAGCATTTTGGACTTTTTCCTCTGTCGCTTTTAAATACAAGCAATAAAACATTGTGAGCCAAATCATAACCCCTTTTGGGTCCCTCCTGCCACAGGCAACATTCCATAGATCAAATATGCATCTATTTAGTTTATTTTTGTAGTTTAAATTCATACCATATTTCACCTAAACTGATCAGTTCCATTAATTATAGGATACACTATTATTTAAGCCCTACTTTTAAAAAGAAAAATATCTTAAATTCAATGACAACTTTTTAAGCTTTGGTTTTTATTTTATGCTCATTGTAAGAATATGCCACTTTAAGATGCAATCTGGTTTCAGGATTTTTTAATTTATGTATTTTAAATCAACGAAGTATAGCTTATCACTGTTATGCATACATAGGAGAGAAAAGTTAAGCAAAATAAAATTAGTTAAGTATCAAAAGTTCAACTCTTCTGTATGACTTTTTTATTAGTAGACTCTTAGCACTTTGAATTATACAAAAAAAGCTAAGTGAAAATTACATGGTTCCCATCTCCCCACCTCCACCTCTTTCCCAGTTTTCCCAATTTTTCCACATTTTGCACTAGTGGAAAGTAACCAATATTTGTTAAAACTAATCAGCCCAGGCCAGCCAGATAGCTCAGCAGACTACAGCGCCTGTTTAAGCAGAGCACAGTGACCAGGGTTCAATCCCTGGCAGCCAGTGCCTGCCCCTCTCCAGGGCATGCTGAGATAGCGATTGAGACTGGGCATGGTGGCGCATACCTGTAATCCCAGCATTTGGGAGGCTGCAAACAGGAGGATCACTATGAGTCTCATAGCAAGACCCGTAGACCCTGTACTAAATACATTTAAAAAAAAAAAACTAATCAGCCCATATGGACACATTATTATTAATTAAAATCCATAGTTTATATTGGTATTCACTGTGGGTGTACATTTTATGGTTTTTAACAAATGTATAACAACTTTTTCCTCTATTGCAATATACCGGACTGTAATGTCACTGCCTAACCATCCTGTTCTGCACATCTTCCTGCCACCCTTCTCTTGAGCCCTAGGCGACCCCTGCTCTTTTATCGTCCCGTTTGCTGGATGCCATATAGTTGGAATCATATAACACACAGAGCATTTTCAGTGTGGCTTTGTGCGGAGACTCCAGAGGTTAAATATCCCTCAAATATTCCTGCAATGTCAGTGTCAGATCATTCTGCTGGTTACCAGTGTGCTTTTGGTGAGCTTACTGCACTTTTTCTTCATCTTTAAGTTTGTTTTCTGAAGGAGAATGCAAATGTCCTGAGTTGCTCAGAGGTCACCTGGTATCACTCTGTATGAAGGAGAGGAAATTTGAGATGAAGGAGAGAAAGGTCACATTTGTTTATCTGATCCAGGGCTTCTTGGTAAAGCAGGTGGAAAATCCATCAGCTAAGATGAGGGAACCGGCTGGAGGAATGGTGCTGGGAACTGGATCAACACTGCCAGTGTGCTATAGGAAGGGGATATAGGGAGTATGGGGTGTAATGAATAACACTTACTTCCATGTCAAAGAGAATAAGGCTGACAATCACTCTGAGGAGTTTTTGTTTCTTCTTTTTTATGATACAATTCACATATAATGATGTTTGTCCTTTTCAGAGTATAGTTCTATAAGATTTTGTTTTGTTTTGGCTTGATTTTTTTTCTTTTTTGAGGGGCCTTACTATCTTCAAGGCCCACATTGGCCTTGAAGTCACTGTGTAGCTCAGACTTGCCTCAAACCCAAGACCTCCCTGCCTCAGCCTCCCAAGTGCTCAGAGTACACGTATGCACAACAGTGCTCAGATCATCTGCAAGCCTTGACACACTATACAAAGATGTCGTCGCTGTCACAATCCATATATCCTGTAGGCTCATCACCCCAAAACATTCCTCTTTTGTAATCAGCCTTTCCCCTCTCATAGGTCTGGGAACTGTGGGTCCATTTACCATCCTTATATTTTTTCCACTTCTAGAATAAATGGCATACAGTATGTATCGGTGGAGTCTGACCTCTTTTACTTAACATAATGTGTTTAAGATTTTTTTGGTGTTTTGTTTATTTGTTTGTTTGTTCTGAGGCAAGGTCTTATTATGTAGTTCAGGCTGGCCTCAAACTCTTTATGTAGTCTGGACTGGTCTTGAACTTGCAACAGTCCTCCTGCCTCAGGTTCCTCAGTGTTGACCAAAACACATTTATGTTGATGGGTATACCAGCAGTTCATACATTTTATTGTGATGTGATACTCCATTTTCTGGATAAACCCCAGTGCATGCGTTCACAGTTGAAGGACTTTTAGGTTGTTTGGGGATTGTTAGTTTGGTTCTGGGGTGCTGTGGGCTCCTTTTAGAAAGTTTTTTCCAGGTTCTTCTTGTCTTGAACACAAACTGAACAAGGAAAATACAAAACATTGAGCTTTTGCATTTATTAAAGGGAGGGCAGCCCAACAGCTCAGCAGATTAAAGTAACTGCAAGCAGGTGCAGAGACCGGGTGTTTGATCCTCCTGCCTGTTGTGCTATGCCGCCCCAGGCTCCCACCCCAGCCCCATGCACTGAGACTGGGCGTGGTGGTGAGTGCCTGTAATCTCAGCTCTTGAGAGGTGGAAATAGGCAGATCACTATGAATCCAATCTAGTAGTGAGACCCTGAACACCCTGTAGATCCTTCCCTAAAGTACAGAAAAAAAAAAAGAGAAAGAAAGAAAGTAGGGGAGAAGTATGCTCTACAGAGTGAATGAGATTCAATTAAAGGTAGGAGAAGAAGTATAGCCCGCAGACAGAGAGCAGGGCATTGATGGAGCTTTCAGTGACCAGGAGGTCAGTGGCAACTGTCTTTTATCTCTCATTCTGACATCAGATCTGGGCTGTCCAACCAAAATCCTGCTTGATTTCATACCAAAAGAATTAAAAGCTAGTGTGCTCTAATTGGTCCTAAGTGTACCACTTGGCACCTGTTTCCTGGATCTTCATGATTGACAGGTCAGCCCCACTTGCCCAGCTGCTTTGCCATGCCATAATCCCCTGCCTCAGGGAGGTTAAGAGTGAGCATGCTAGAAGCATTTGCGTACAAAGCCATATGTGAACATCCAGAGTTGGATTGTTGGATCGTGTCAGTTACATAGTGTTATCTCACTGCTGTCTTAATTTGCCATTCTACAATCATGAATAATGTTGAGTATCCTATCAAGTGCCTATTTTAAAAGGATTCTTTGGTTTCTTACAATTAAATTTAGAGAATCTGTTTATGTTCTGAAGTTTTAAACAAGAAGAGCTTTGAGATCATTCCACTATGTGCTCCTTTGTCGCATCTGAGGGAGAGTATGATACCACACCGTGCCATGCCCCTGGAAGACACGGCTATTGATATCATATCAGGATCACATACTTTAGTAATGAATTAAAGAGATAGAGTTTAAAATAAAAGAAGATGGTTTACTTGGAAAAGAGTAGAATAAAAGAGGACAGCTACACTGGAAGAGTAGGGAGCATCAGAAGCAAAGACTCATAGATGTTTTTGTCCTTGGCTTCTTTTCAGTTAGTGATTTTTTCCACACACACACACACACACACACACACACACACACCAATGTGGGCACCTGAAAGTTGTCACTATCTGATTGGTTCTCTGGCTCTCTTTGGTCCTGGCCTGCAGTACCTCTGTCTATATTCTTTCTGGCAGTTTAATTTCTTCTTGTCCCTTTGTGACAGACAAGTAGGGGGAAGCTTACAGAAAGGTAACTTAGAGTTAATGACTAAGCAAAGGGGATTTGTGTGTATTTGGTGTTGGTATATTGATGCCAAAGTGAGAAAATACATAGATCTATGTAGGTGTCTCTCTTAGTTACTCTTCTCTCATTGCTGGGACAAATACCCAACACCCAAAATGAAGGAAGGAAAGGTTTATTTAGCTCACAGTTACTGGAGGTTTCAATCCATATTCAGCTGATCCAAGGCTGAGTGGAACAGAGAGCATCCAGTTCATGGTGGTGGAACAGCAACAATCGTGACAGAGACAACCTGCTAACTGGGGCAACAGAGAGTAACAGAGAGAGTCTGTTTCTCTGACTCTCTTATATTACATTCAGGCTCTCTGCCTCAGACCATACCCATAATCCCAGCAGTACTAAGATCCATAATCTCAGTGGATCATGAATTAATCTCCAACTCTAGAAATCCCCATCCCATGACTGCATGAGACTTTGGCGGCGACAATTAGATACAAACTCTAACAGTGTCTATGTTTTTCATATTTTAAATAAGAATCCTTAAGTGGCCACCCCCTTATCTCCTTTGCATTTTATCAGAGCAGGGTGGGGGTTGGTTTCCCCATCTTTCAGGTTCCTGGCTTCTTCTTTGCTTTGTTAACTCCTCCTAATAAATTCCCAAGGTAGCTGTGCTGCCTGGTACCTCTAGGAATAGCCTCTCTTTTGTGTTTCTAACTGCTCTAATGTAGAGTCTACCTACAAAGGCAAAGTTGTTCCCATTAATATTTCTCATTAATTTTAATAAAGCCTGTCTTTTCTCTGCCTAGAAGCCATTTTTACCTACACCGTTAACTCATATTTTTCTTTCCCTGGTTTCTAGCACCTATTTCAAAATAAAGTGGTTATAGTCTTTCTGTGATAATAAAAGTTCTGACTTCAAAATTTCTTCATTCTCAGCCCCCTAAAGCATTTGGTAGCAGTGGTTCTATTTTTCACTACAGTATAGCTCCTAAAAGTTGGGCAGGTGACAAAGCAACAAAAAGGGGGTGCGATGTCCAAGTGAACCTCTCTCCCTCCCTCCCTACTTCTTCCTTTTGCATGTTAGTCTTCTGTCTAGGTTCATTTTACTTTGCTTCTCCCAGAGGCATACTAGATAGTCTCTGTCATAAAAGACCTTTATTTCACTTTTTCTTAAAAGATGTTTCAACTACATATAAAATTCTATGGATTTCCACACACACAAACAGTGAAAATATTGTTCCTACTTTTGTTCCTTCTTCTGCCATCTAGCTAAAAGTGAGCTGTCTCCCAACAACCCTCATGCCAGTTGTTCTTAAGAGTTAATGAAATATAGTAAAACAAAATTTGAAAACATTATAAGAATAAATTGACAACTCCATGGTCTTAATGTAAATTTTAGCAAACTTTTTTAATAATTAAGAAGTAAAGTAGGCTGGGCATCAGCACCTGTCCACCTGTGCTGTGTGACATTTCAAGAATCAGCCTCTTTTTCCACCATGGACAGACTCCTGAAAGATTAAATTCAGGTGTTCTGGTAGTCTACATATTTGAGTCAAAGGGAGGGGTCTCCAAAGTTGGTACTGTATGTTAGTTTGGTGGGTTTGGTGACCTGAAATGATGCCCTGAGTATCAATAAGGGGACCTGGTTTTCAAGATGCATGGCCAAGCTCTCTGCAGATGGAAATGCTTGCGCTGGGAGTTGGGATGTTTGCTACGTCCTGCCATCTGCAGCTGTGGTCCTCTCATGATAGGATGCTTGGCCAGCACTGTGGCTTGTCATACCAGCCCCTTTGACCACTTTGTCATGTTCTGAGGGTCTTCTACCTCAGCAGCACAAGTTTCTATTTCCTTCAAGAAAAGGAGATGAAACTAAAAGAAGTAAAATAGATTAAAGAGTTTCAAGGCATATAGATGGTTATAACAATTAGGTTAATAAAAGTGAACACACACACACACACACACACACACACACACACACACTACTCTCCCTGCTCCCTGCTCTGTGGCCCACAAGAAAGAGAATTGGGCTCCTAACACAATGTAAGCACTCAGGGCTTGGAAATCCAGGGAGAAAAGGCAGTGGAGCCCATGGCCTCGGTGAACTGCAAATCAACACAGTGTTTTGCTCCAAGGAACTCCTTCTGCATGGTGGCAGCAGCCAGAGAGGGGTCAAGTGCAGGCCCCTACCACACCTCTGAAGAGTGCTGGACCAGGCACCATTAAATCTGGGACTCAGAACAAGCAATAAACAACTTTATTTCCTGGCTCCCAGTTTTACCCGCCCACAGGACAGACAGGAAGCAAGCTGGAAAGAGCCCCCACCCCGCAGAAGTCGAAACTCAGGCCAGGAAGGACACAGATTTCACTCCGCCCACCCCCCATGGTGAGAAGCCGGTCTTGA
>PVKN010004774.1:0-32603 GCA_004027915.1 Capromys pilorides
AAAAAAAAAAAAAAAAAAAAAAAAAAAAAAAAAGCTGAGGAAGTAGCTCAGTGCAAGGCCCTGGGTCTAATCCTCAGTACACAAAGGAAAAAAAATGAAGCATAACAATATGCGTTCTTGGTTGTGCCACAGCCGTAACATCTGAGAGTCAAGACTTCTGTATAATACAGGAAATCCAACCACCCTGTGAGCCAGTCTCACTAATTAGATGGGAACAGACAAAGCAGTGGCATTTAATGAGAAAATGTGAGTGTAGTCATTCTGTTTGTAAGAAAAGAAAATAGAGTGAGTTACTTTGGGGGTCATTCAGGGACCCACTACTGAACATCCATTGCAAGGCTGCTTTGGGAAAGTCTTCAAATGGATAAATAGATGTTTCCAATTCTCTCTCTCTCTCTCTCTCTCTCTCTCTCTCTCTCTCTCTCTCACACTGCCCTTCCTTCCTTCCTTTTTCCAAGCCTCCCTCCTTCCTCTCTTCTTCCTTTCCTTCTCCCTTCCTTTCCCTCCTTCTGGGCTTTAAAGCCAAATAAAAATGTCTCTCTCTGTGTCTTATTACCCTATTATGGAAGATAATCCATGTTGACTATAGGAGGACCTGCTAATAAACCACTCCACAGCATTGCCCTGAAGGGAACATTGCTCTTGAGAGATGTTGAGGGTTTTATAACAAGAGGAATTCTGTAAATCATTGAGTGCGGGCCGTTGAGTGAGTGGGTCTTCATTTCCTTGGAACACCTCTCTGCCCCATTCATGCTCTCTGCTGGCCTCCCTAAGCCTTCCAGCAAGTGCTGGCTCCCTTGAATTTCTCTGAGGATCTGAAGCAAGAAACGACTTTGCAGACTGTTCAAATGTGTCATGGAACTTTTCTACCCAGACACAGAGAGACTTTGCTTTTAAAAACTAACAGGAGGCCCCACACCATAGCTCATTTTTATATTTTTAGGCAAGCAAGATTCCGTAACAACACAGAAGACCATCACAGAAAATATACAGAGATAAGTGAACCCAGTAATGGGTGTACATGGTTTAAAGTGTTTTGCTGTTTATGTGGTAAAGTTTGAGTCTGTCAGGTTTTAAGGAGCTGTTTTTCTTCTTTTGAGATGTATTAATAATTGTTGTTTTTATAAAGGCAGAAAGGAACCAAAACTTGTGTCTTTCTTACACCAGCCTCAGCCCTGAGGGTCTGAAAAACACAGCTATAAAGAGGTACAGTACAAGTCAGAAATATTTTATTTTGGTGCAGGGGATTGAACCTAGGGCAGTCCTATCTCTCTTTCCTCTCAAATATATGAAATTCTGGGGATACACAGCTTTGGAGAGGCATCACAGGGCAGTGGGTAAATGCCCTGGCCTCTAGGGGTGTCACAGCAGTCTGCAGATGTGGGCAAGTTATTTCAGTGCTGCAAGTGTCAGGTGTCTCATGGTGAAATCATAGGGCTGGCACAAAGAGAAAATGGAATCATCTCTGCAGTGCTCTTGGGTCTGTGCCTGGCAGAGAGAAGTGCCGGTAGCAGCTGTTTGTCGTTATTGTTTTTCTTATTGTTGCTGTAATTCCAAGGCCTAGCCTGCCAGGTCCGTATCCTACCACAGAGGGGACACGCAGGGGAGAGACAGTCATCTGCGGTGCAGCTGGAGACTGGTACACAGCAGCGGGTGGGCCACGCCTGTAACAGCACATGATACACTGATGAAGGAGAATGCTGTAGGGGATGCCACCATGGGGCAGCAGGGACTTGTGGAACCTGAGAAAATGCTCTTAGAAACCGAGAGTACACAGCAGAGCTTACAGATACTGGGCAGGGTTGCAACACATGAGGGAAGAAATGATCAACTACCAAGGACTAAGGACACTCAGAGTTCAAGGAAAGTAAGGGCTGGAAAGTGTTTGCTGTACTTTGTGGCAGGGAGGTCAGGGATTCTTCTGTGAGGACTGTGTCAGTGAGGTGGTGGCAAAGCATCTGAGGTTGTGCTGGTTTGAACTTAACACTTGCAGTCCAGAACTGGGCAGGATGAGGCTGGAAGATCACAAGTTCAAGCCTTTCATCTCCAGTCTGCCCACTCTGCTTCTCCATGTACTCCTGCCATAATGTGCTGTTTCACCACAGGACCAAAGCAGTGGGGCCTCTGATCACTGACTGCAGACTCCAAAATTCTGAAGTACAACAAACTTTTCTCTTTAGAACTGATTACTTCTGGTGTCTGTTCCACCACAAAGAAGGCTAACATGGTCAGAAAGTGTATATTGGAAAGGGATATTCACAGTGCCCACCCTATCCCAGGACTGCAGCAGCCTGGCTTTAGCAGTCATGTGGAAGGACAGAAGACAGCAGGGATAGACAGAGCTCAATGTCTCAAGCTCACCAGCTTTTGATGAAATCGCTGTTAACTATGTGGGCTGTGCCTGCTGTCTGCCTGATGGCTACCCTCAGTGAACTGAGGTGTTGACATCTGACCCCACCTGCTCTGAGTAGCACACCCTGGATTCTCTGGTACTCTACTCTCTCCTGTCCCTTTTCAGCAGAGTCCCTTTTCCCCTCTGCCTCTCAGGTAAACCTGCTATCTTGTGACTAAACATCAACCTAGCACTCCTGATATTAAATACATAATGAAACAACAGAAAAGAAGGGCTTAACTGGACAGAGGTGGCACTTCTGTTCTTCCTGCATTTCAAGACAGAGGGCATCTTAATCTTCTGAACCTAGATACAGGTCTGCCCTAGATTGTGGTCCCCTTGGCAAGGACAGTCTCAGCAGTAGAAGGTGACTGAGTTTTTTTTATCATGGACCATGCAGATGGACCATCAGACTGCAGCATCAAAAAGCAGATCTTAATCTGCTTTCCTCAGACCTACTTGAAAGCAGATGCACTCTGTGTGTCAAGACAAATGGGTTGTCTCCTATTTCCTTTCCTCTCTCACTATAGCTTTAGCACAAAAGGCTTTTGTGACTTTGAAAGTGAGGCATTTCTCCTCACCAGTGAGCAAACAGTAGACACTGGCTGGGTGCCCTCTAACCCAACCCAGTTTGAACATGATCTACCTGGAGAAAGAGGCATGTCCCACAGGTGGAGGGCCTGGTCTCTGACTCTGCTGCTCCCCTTTCCGATGTCAGGTGCAAGCTCTAGATGGTGTGACCCTTGCTTTCTAAATGAGTGGCTATGATCCAGAGTTCCCATGATCCCCTTTGTAGTTTCATTTGATTTGCTTGCCTGGCTGCAGAACTCAGACACAAAGGATCTTGATGAGGAAAACCCTGGGGTGAGGTCTGCAAGGCTAGGCCCAGGGTTCCTCATCCTCTTGGGCCACATCCTCCTCCAGGAACTTCTGTGTGTTCTGCTCCCAGATTACAAAGGCTTCATTGTGTAGGCATGGCTACACTGTGGACAACTGTGGTGAGATGTGATTGGATCAAAGAGGTGATCCAGTTTTGAGAGATGTGACAGGAAACACAGCAGGTTTTTCTGTGTAGCCTGCTTTCCTCCAAAGTGTGGGGCAAGATCCTCTGGAGTGGGGAAGATTGATGACCTATCGGACAAACTCAGCCAGAGTGTGTCTTTATGGTCAGCTCTAGATAGAAAGGTTTCAGAGGGTTAGAGTCTATATGAACTTCCTTCTGGAAGAGAAATTCTAGTTTCTGCAACATGTCTTAAGCAGAAGTTATGAACCAAGAACTACAGATGAAATTTGGAATATATACAATATCCACTATCCAACTAAGCTGACTTTTTCTATTTATTCACTGGTAGTAAGTCTCCATATAGAATTATGCATTAACTTTAATATAGTAATTTCCTATGAGTTTGTTTAATAGGATTGAAGGCCTGAGAACTCTTAAGGGAAATGATAACAGTAGGCGTTTACTTAGCTCGCAATATGTGAAAGGCCCTCTTATATGAACTTCACATATTAATCTCAAAGCCTTTATTTTCCCTTTTCAGTGATGAAGAAAATGAGGCACAGAGATACTTAGTAATTTGTCCAAGGTTCTGTGGCATTTAATTCCAATCTGTTTCTGCCTCTATCTTAGATTCATTTTACTTAGTGAGTTCTAGAGAAGGGAGCCTTGGAACCCAACCTGGTGCAGAGAGGCTGGAAGACCCCACCTATTCCTCTGATGCAGACCCTCTGCCCATCCCTTCATGGATGTGGGAGAGAACACTTCAGTCGTTAAGAGCATCCTTCTGACTCTGTAATTCTACATTCTCATCTCAGATTGCCTGGCTTCTTTGGCTTCTGGGGACTAAGCAGGTGCCAATCCTGGTACCAGCTTTTTGTTTCCTGGCCAGGAAGCTCAGCCTGGACCTCAAAGCACATCCCTGCCTGGGAGAAGTTGCTGTGCACAGGGCCTACCTGCCCAACAGATGAATCCTGTCCTCCTTTTGACCTGGGTTATTCTATACTGCCTTATTAATCTACTTCAGTGAGTTCTTCATTTCTGAGGCAAGGCCTCTCAGGGGCTAATGAAATGGGATGGCAGCAGAACAGCAGTTGAAATGAAAATCTTCTCCTCTCAGCTCCTTGGCTCTTGTCCTCTTTGGCACTTGGTGCTACCGGTCCCTTCCTTGGCCCTTCTGGTGCTCACAGTGGTGAGCTGCTGTTGGGAGTTTCTACTTCAAAAGTTGCCAGCTAGGAAAAATGCAACAAAGCATCATCCAGGGCTATGACAAGTTCTCACTGAACAGCAAAAATAGCTTCCAAGGTGGAGAAAGGATTGCGATCATTTTGTATGTTCACCGTCTGCTGTCTCAGATTAGGTTTTAACACTGTGTGTTTGATGGCAGCCTGGCTCTACCAGGAAATGCACTGGGTGAGGGCAAGAGACCACTGAATTGACCCCTAATCTTCCAGGTAAAACATGCAGATGAGGCATTTGCAGAGACACAGAGGAGGTTCTCCTGCAGAGGGCCTGGCTGCTACATTGGGCATTCATGTCTCAAGACAGGCAGGAGCTATCTAATCTCCACAATATTTGGTGATCCAAGATGTCCATGGTTGTGTCCACAGCCTAAAAGTATTCCATGACTTTGTTATTAGTATTGTTGCATCAACGGACACCCTTGGCCCTCCTCACCAAGATGGCGTCCAGAGCAAGGAAAGAAGCTCATGCACCCTGCCCAGAAGCCAGAGCCAAAGCAAAGGCCTTGAAGGCTAAAGAGGCCACCCTGAAAGGTGACCATTGCCACAGACAAAACAGAGCTGCCAATTGTCCACCTTCTAGCAGCCAGGATGCTGTGGCTGTGGGGACGGCTCACATACCTCATGCAGATATGAGCATCACTGCCATGCACTCACCAGGCCTACCCGCTGAGCTGGGGGTGGAGAAGATACAAGACTAGAACACTCTTGGCTTGGTGGTGGGTGTCAGGGCTGACACATAGCAGACCCAACAGGCTGTGAAGCTGTGACCCTAATGTGGCCAAGGGCCCAGTCTGATCAGCCCGATGGAGACAAGAAGACGCATATTTCACTAGCTCATAAATTGGGCTGCTTTGGGTGCTTTGCTGACAAAATTGGTATCTCTTGAGCTGAGTCCCAATTGGCCAGTTCTACATATTCTTTTTTTTACTGTAAAAAAATTCTCCAAATTTGACTTGTCTTGATCCTTGGTCCTATAAGTCAAAGGCATGTCAGGTTTTCATTTTTGGAGACTATTTTTAGAGAATATTATTGCTTAATAGATTGTGTGTCCCTTCTATCTCTGGATCTGACTCGTATGGGGTGAGTATCTCTGTCCCGTGGTTGCTAAAGGGGGACAAAGCCAAAAGGCAAGCACCTGGTTTTCCATACAGGTTAGGGATAATCAGTCCCTACTTTCTTCAGGGACTGAAGTTAGAGCACTTGTAATCCTTTCAGAAACTTCGAAACAAAGTTTTGGAGTTTGCATCCAGAATTGTGCCTTCAGAATTGGCACCTAAATGTAATTGATGAATCTCCCGCATGGGCAGCTGGTACCATGGCAACAACCCAGTTGTGGTTATCTCACAGCTGTCCCTGTTACACGAGACTGTGAAAAGCTATTAAGAAAAATATGGCAGTGTTATGGAAAATCTTGGTGACATTTTTGTTATAAGAAATATGTGAAATGGCCTTAACATTACAAACTTTCTCTATTTTGAAACTTTGGAACCCGATTTAGCACTTCTGTTATATACTTGTTAAAGGTCTGGGGAAATCTTTCCATGTTTACACCTGCCATTTAGCTTTCTTAACTCTTACTCTTCCAAAGTTCACTACTGTATCTTGATAATTTTTAAGAAATACATAAAGAGTAAAGAATGTAGAAGACCATTCAAAGCATGGAACAAATTAAGGGTTCTTTGGCTGCTGAAGACTAAATTTTTCTTACTTTCTCTGTGTCATCCTGTTTTCAGTTTCGATGCGCCTTCTCACATGCAGTGCCATGAAATCACTGGCTTATGAATACTTCAAGCTGGGGTTTTGATCCCTGAGCCTGCCGTGCCAGCCCCACCTGCAGGGTGCGCTGAGACAGCAATTGAGACTGGGTGTGATAGCACATGCCTGTAATCCCAGCTCTTGGGAGGCTGTAAACAGGTGGATCACTGAGTCCAAACTAGTAGTGAGACCCTGAACACCTTAAGACCCTTCCCTAAAAATACAAAAAAAAAAAAAAAAAAAAAAAAAAAAAAAAAAAAAAAAAAAAAAAAAAAAAAAAAAAAAGCCAACAAAAAAGTAAAAAACAAAACATCCCCAAAACTTAAGGCCAAAGGGCCTTGACCATTGGGGCTGCACCCCATGCAGCCAGTGCCCAGACAGGCTACCAAATGTAAAGAGCCTGCTGCCTGAGAAGACAACTTCACTATTTGGAAATTCATTCTCAGGCTTGGATATCTTGCTCTCTAGATTTTCCCCCTCAGTACCAAGTGACAATGAGAATGGATAATTTTATTGAGTAATTTACTATGAATCAAGATTTTTTTTTTGTGCATTTTCATACAGGGTCTCACTATGCAGTTCGAACTCATAGTAATTCTTCTATTTTTAGCCTCCTCAGTGCTGGGATTATAGGTGTGTGCCACCATGCCTGGTTTTGGTGGCTAGCTCAGTGCACCCAGGGGTAGGGCCTGCATGGCATATGGTGCTGGGGATCAAACCACATTCCCTGTGCTTGCTAGGTAGGTGCTTAGTCTGCTGAGCTATCTTGCTGGCCCTTCTATGGGTTAAGATTGTCTTTAAGACTTAAAAACTCTCACCTCATTTAATCTTTGTAAGAATGTTTCAAGGAGTGCTCTAATAGCCTGGTTTTGCAGGTAGGAAAAGAGAGAGAAAGGAGAAGGAGGGAGAGAGGGAGAGAGAGAGAAGGAGGGAGGGAAGGAGAGAGAGAGAGGAGAGATGAGAGAGAGGAGAGAGAGAGAGAGAGAGAGAGTGTCTGGCTCAGGGTTCTACTGCCCCCCTCTCAGTTTTTTTTTAATGGGGCCTCATAATTGCCAGGCAGCACTGCACCACTGAGCTACATGCCTGGCCCTTGTCCTTCTCACTTTTCTCTGCTTCATACCCCTACTGGCTGTGTTCTCATGTCAGTATTATAGTATTCCTGAATCTAAGACTCTCCTGGACCTTAGCTGTGAGCTGACCTTTCCAACAGACTACAGTGTGACTTTTCTCCAGCTAGTTCTAGATAAGCTGTTAAAATTTTCTAAGGTATGCAGTTACATTTTTGCCAGTTTGTATTTTTCAATCAGTATCCTGGATTTTACCCTTCCACACACATAATTGGTGTTAATTTATAGTTGCCTCATCTCATAGTTTTCAACTTAATTATTATTTAGCAATCAAAGAGAAGTATTTAACTTTTTTATTCCTGGGACAAAGTGCCTGACATCCACAGTTAAAGGAAGAAAGCTTCCTTTCAGCTCACAGTTTGTAGAGTTTTCACAGTTAGCTAGCTCCGAGGCAGGCTGGTGTGGCAAAGGAGGAACAGTTTATGGCAGGTCAGTGGACTAATTTAGTTATCACACAAGTATTCCATATCCACATACCCTTACCTCACATTCACAGCTCCTAGACCCCGCCACCTCTGAAAGCCTCACCTATCACAACACAAGGCTTTAGGGAGACGTCTAAACACACTTTGTGACAGGAGGCAGTGTAGGCACGACTGAGAGGAGCCAGACTGCCTTGGTTCTCATTTGGCTTCTCCACTGAGCTCTAGCACTACAGACAGTGTTCTTGGCCTCTGTGTGTCTCAGACCATCATCCGCATAATGGATGTGATGGTGATACTTCATTGGATTGTGAAAGTTGAATTAATTAATACTTATAAGTGCTTAGAGCAAAGCCTGGCATGTAGCAAGTGTTCAGTAAATGTTATATAAAAATTGAAGTCATACCACTGAGAAAAATATTACATAGTGGGTTGACGTTATATACACATTTAAATGAAACAGTTCCAACCATATGAACCTCTTGTGTGTAATTGAAAATGCAGAAAGTTTTATTTTGTATGTGCTTTCTATTTTGTAATATTCATAGTTTAATATTTTATGGAGTTCTAAATCTGTATTGCTTTGTTGTATTGGATATATAAAAGTATGTGCATCATATTTTATGGGCAATTTAAAGATTTTCATTATAAATTTGTACTGAACATATTGTTTTCTTTTATTACTGACGTTATAGCCTAACCTCTTTACACATTTTGGCTGAGCTCATATTGAAAGATCTGTGATAAAACTCTAGAACTGGCCAAGCCACCTCTTGGGGCTACTAGGTATTACCCATTATGTGTTTCCCACATCCTGCAAAGCTCATTAACCGTGGGGAAACCAATCCCAGAGTGCCTTAGTACTCTTAGCTGTTGTATGGCAGGAAGACAGATATCTTGTCTATTTTGATCTTTGAGCAACAGCTACATCAGTTACTGCATAAAAAACCACTGGCCTAGTAGAAAGGCCAGCCAAGTCTCCACCTTCCCAAGAAAGGTGTGGTTCAGATCATTCTGTGTGTTGTGGTGAGATCAAAGCACCTTGTCAGCTGGGCACCAGCACAGCAGGGCCTGAACTTTGGGCTCTTAAATAAGGCAATGTTTGGGGTGGGTTTACTGGGCCAGAAAGAACAGAAGGCCCCAGGAGACATACTGAGAAGGCCCAAAAGGATGTTAGGGGTAAACAAGGAGTCTGTGTGATGAAGTGGGGGAGGTAGGAGGCAGAAGGGCAACCCAGATAGTGAGGGTCTCTTGGGCCATCTTCCAGAATGAAGACCTGATCCCCCCATCCCTACGGTGACTGGGAGTTGTTGGATTTAAGTAGAAGGAATTTTTGGACCCTGGATTGAAGTTTTTTGAGTTTTGTATTCCATTTTAATCTAAATATAGAAATATACTTGAGTAATTACATTTCATCAAGTATAGTTTCTGGAAGGAAATTATTCAGATTCTCAGCCCCTTTCTGGAAGTGAAACTAAGGAAAGGAGTGTGAGTGTGGATGTGTGTAGGCTGGGCGAGTGGGCATGGCTGCTGCGCGCACGCCTCTAAGGTGCAGCAGAAAGGCTCTGAGCATGTGGGCCACTGGCTCAGCATTTTTCTGACATGAGAGAGGCTCTGGGTCTCATCTTCAGCATTACTAAAACTCTTTTTTTAAGTTAAAAGTTCACAATGAAACACAAACACATGAAACTACGTTACTTCTTAGGCAAGAATGGAGAAACTTACATTTCTTACATGTTTTGTAACTGATCAACAGAAGTTGAATTATCTTGTCAGTAATTATAGTACCTAATGTCTATAAGGTGTGTTTGAAGAACGCAATGAATGTTATCCTTTTGCAATTTCATTATAGTAAAAGGCATGTGGCCACTAATCCCTCTAAAAAATCCTCCTCCTCACTTTGAGCAAACCTATGTCCTTGATCTTGCCACTGTCTCAGGCAAGTCTGGCAGTCCTCTTTTGTGTCTTCAGCTTCACAGGAGGCCTGAGTCAGCATTTTCTTTTTATGATCATTTTGACTTTGGCGGAGGATACAGGGTCACACAGTGCCAGATGCAGTCAGCTAGGTAGATGAAGATACACTGGTGTCCTTACAAAATTGCCTTTCTGTGGGATGGCATTTGGCAGTGGTTCTGCTTTTGGCCACAGTTTGTAAAGAACTTCTAGAACTACTGCAGAAAGTAGTAGGAGCTGTAGAACAAGCCTATTTGAAGTGATGGGAAGTATTTTGAGGGAAAATTAATAGCAATATGTCTAACATTCACTGAATATGTTTATTATTCTTTGTAATAATGTTGCAGATTCGAATGTTTTTACAATTGTTAGATCATCTATTCCTCAAATTAGTCATCTAAGTAGCTACTATGTTTCACTAGCTTTCCAGAAAAATCCAAGACTGCAAATATCTGCATGAGCTAGAGATCAGAGGAGACAGGATAGAAATCGGGGTCTGCCTTCTAAGCCTGTCCAGGTATCCTCTGAGCTATATGGCACCTAATTTGAGCGCATTTGGTAGGCACGTAGCATACTGGGGTTGGGCAGGGAGAGCTGGTAGCAGGAAGTCAAGCCTTGAGATTGTGCTTTCTGGTTGTGTTCCTATTTGGTCATAGAGTTTAAGGACTGTTATAAGCAACTAAGCCTTGAATTCTGTTTAAACAAGGTGAGCGGTAGATTTCTTTCCTCCAGGACCTATAGAACTGATAAGATCTGAAATAAAGTTATTATCTGCAAATGCATTTAAACTTTGAAATAAAGTTAAACTGTTCAGCAAAATTACTAGCTCCCCAAAGGAAGCATAAGGCTTCTACCTAAGTAACTGATACTTTTATTTCAAAAAAATATTTTCTTCACAATAACCAACAGTGTTGGCACATAAAAGACAAACTATGAAAAAATAATCACCAAAAAGATGAAAAACCACTCTTCATCTCACTGTCCAGCCATTGCCACTGCTTGCCTTGGCATCATCCATGCTATTTATTTATTTATTTATTTATTTATTTATTTATTTATTTATCTTTTACGTATTTAGTATAGGGTCTACAGGGTCTCACCATGTAAATCTGACTCATCGTGATCTGCCTGATTTCAGCCTCCCAAGAGCTAGGATTACATGCATGTGCCACCCCATCCAGTCTTAATTGCAGTCTCAGTGTGCCCCAGGAGCGAGGCTGGCAAGGCTTTGGTGCCCAGGATTGAACACACTTTAGTCTGCTGAGCTATCTGCTGACCTGCATCATTCATGTTAAATGCCCCTAGTCATAATCATCTCCACTTTTTCCCAGAATCCCCTGGTTGCATCATCCTTTTGTTGGAACCCAAGAATGGGCCACACTTGTGCAATGGGCAGATGTGGGTAATATAGGAAAAAGAGGACCCAGAGCGTGGCAGTTTGCCTTTACTGCTTCTTGGAGAACTGTTCATCATGTTAGGACAGATATAATTTTCCACCCACCTACGTCTGTGTTCTGGCCCTGGGACCTAATTGAGATGGCTTGTGGTGAGGAGAGCCTTACTCCAGCTTTATGTTGCAGACAAACCTGCAGGATAATTTCTGTTCCTCTGGTCTCTATGTCTCTGATTCTTCAGTGATACAAATATTGAACAGTCAGAAAAGACAGAAATGAGAATAACAAATGTGTACCATAGTGTTGTTTTCCTACTGATGAAATCCTTCAAATCTCCATCATGCCTTTTCAAAATGAAACATGCAGTACTCTACCTCCAGATCATTCATTTTGTTGCAAGACATCAATAACTAGATTAGAGCAGTGTATCTATTTATTTTACAATGTCAATTCCAAGTTGTCTTTTGAAACTCGTGTATCTATAGCAAGGTTGAGGGCAGAATGTTGTCAGTATTGACATAATTGCTTATTTTGTATTAATCCTAATTTGTTTGGGGAGTATGTGAGGAGACATGACTTAATCCTAGCCACTCACCTTTGGCTTGTGACAAGCAGGAGATGTCGGACTCTTCTCAGCTGCTTTTTTTAATCATCATCCTTGGTCCACTCTTTCTCCACTCTGTAAAACTCCATTGTCATGGGATGACTGAACCCTCAACCCTCAACCCTCAGCTAGTGCAGTCCTTCATGTCCACTGCTCCCCTCCATTGCTGTGTCTCTCCATGGAGGCCTCTGGGGTCTCCAGAAGTCACTGTGTGCCTGAAGATTCGAACTACTCCTCTCACAGTGAGTCCCATCTCAGGGAGAAAGTGCTGCCACCTACCTCCTCCATCTTTGTTGAAGTTTCTCTCTTCACTTTCCATGGGTTCAGTTTGCTCTTCAGAGCCTTTGTGCACCCAGGGGACCCACTTCTCTCCTTTTCATCTTACTTGCATTGCTACATTCCAGCACCTGGATTGAAACTCTCAGAGAAGCTCTTTCTCTCTTGTTTACCACTCTGCCATCTTGGTGCTCCATCTACATGGTTCATTTTTGTCCCCCTAATCTGTGTTAGGCACCTTCATGTCATTGTAATGAAATATCTGAGATAATTAACTTATATAGAGGAAGGGTTTATTTTGGGTCACAGTTTTTGAAAATTTGTCCCATTGCTCTGGGTTTCTGATGAGGGAGTGCACTGTGGTAGGAGTCAGGGAGAATAAATTACTTACCCCATGAGCTAGGAAGCAAAAGAAAAAGAGCTCAGGGTTCCACAATCCGCATTAGGTTATACTTGCGATGTCTAAGCATCTTCCACGTGGTTCCTTCCATGAAAGCTCCACCACCTTCCAATAGTGCCATCACAGAGAACAAGAGTTAGCACATGAGTCTTTGGGGAAATTTTCTTCAATCTTAGCATAATCTGTATGGGCATAATGTTAATTCTATTCACTCAGGATGGCAAAGCACATTGCCCAAGGATGCACAGCAAGAATGATGTCAGTGTCAGTGTTTACACCCTCATGCCCTTACTTTAAAATCTGCATTCTTGCTGCAGTGATGTTGGTTTTTAAACAAGTCCATTGATTCTTGGCATATAGCAGACGTTCAATGAATGGTTTTATTATTGACTAAAGTACTAATGGCTAAGATTTAAAAAATATTATCTGCTTAGCTCTGTTTAGAGGCTTCTAGTAAATTATTCAGTCTCAGAACTGTCTTATCACTTATGAGGTCAGTGCCATTGCTATTGTATTTGTATTTTGCTCCTGAGAAGATTGAGACATAAAGAAGATGAATAATTTATCCAAATCCACATATAGCTGGATTCTTTAAATGAAACATTTCATTTTGTCATAATTGTAGATGCACTTGTGATTGTAAGCAGTAAGACAGAGAGATGTCTTGCAGACCCTTTAATGAGATTTTCCTAACCCTGACAGCCTGGAGACGTGCAGTACAGTATGTCTTGCCAAGGCGCTTACCATGGTACATAAGTGAGACACAGAAGCTTCCCAGGATCCCTCATGCTGCCCTTTAGCAGCAAACTCTTTTTCCTTCTGTTCCCACTCCCACTTAACCTCTGTTCCCCATTTTTATAGTCATCATTTCAAGAACATTGCATAAATGCAATCAGATGGTGTGTCACCTTTTTGAATTTTGTTTTTCACCCAGCATTCTTTAAATATTCATCCAGATTGTGTATATCAGTAATTTGTTCCCTGTCATTATGAGGTATCTTATAACATAGATCAGCTACAATTAGAACATTCAGATTTTTTTTTCTAATTCGGGCTATTAAAATTAAAGCTGCTATATATCTATGTTCCAGTTTATTTTTCTTTGTGATACCAGGAATTGAACTCAGGACCTTGAGGTCTCTAGGCAAGCATTTAAGCTGCTGGGCTTTATCCTGTCCCCTGTGCACAAGTCTTGAATGAATGTAAGTTTTCTTTTTTTGGAACAAGTGCCCAGGAATTCAATTGAGGGAGGCCTTGTTATTGGTCACCATGGAAAAGTCTGAGCTTCTTCACTGGCTTTCTTTTGTACCACCATGAGATAGGGCTCATGTGCTGCAGTGTGGTGCTCCCTATTTAGGCTTCATTGGTATGGGTGGCAATGGGACAAAATTGTGTGTGTGTGTGTGTGTGTGTGTGTGTGTGTGTGCAATATTTGGCTGGTTACTTGAGTGGTTGCTCTCAGAAAGCTTTTCTCTTGCCTAGGGAGAACATAGACTTTGGTTGGGACTGTTTTTGTTTGCACCCCTTGGTATTTTTGGATTTTCATCTTTCTGAGTTTCAAATCTAGAATATGTGGGGCATGAAGGACATGTAGGGACTCACTGACATGTTGTTTCTTGCATCACAAGCCTCCCAATCCCTTCTCTCCTCCTTGTAGCAGTTTATGTTTGCTTTTATATAAGGCTCAGCATTTTTGGTTGAACTTAGCAGAAGAAATGGGGGGAAAGTATGTTCTCATCCTTTTTCTTTTTCCTGGAAGTAGAGGTAGGGAACTGGGCTTTGAACCCTGACATTTTAGCTCTCAGGACCTTGTACATAATCCGTTTGCTCTGGGCCTCCTGACAGGACAGAGTACTATGGGTTGGAATAATCAGAGAAGCCTTGGTGAGGAAGGTATACTTCAGTTAGAAGATTTAACAGCATTTGAATAGGTTAGGGAGAGGGAATTTTTCCTTTGCATTGAGACCAGGGATCCATGGGAATGGACAGTGTATGTTTGGAAGATCTGAGGAGAGCCTATCCCACAAACAACATATCTCCCATTGGGAGGGAGGCTCTTTGCTTTAAGAGAAGAGAGGTCCAAGATGGTGGTAGTCAAACTGTACCTGAATTCCCTCCCTTTTTTCTCTTTTTCCTTCTACTGTTTTTGTAAATTTACTGGATGAAAAAGCTTTTTTTCATGGAATAGTAAATTTTCCGAGGAACAAATTTTGGGCAACTCCTCATAAAATAAACAGCTTGGACAGAGTGTACCACTGAGAAACTTGGCCTTTACTGGTAGCTGGGGATGGATGATGCACATTTCATATATTCCTATTTTTCCCCTGGTAGCATTTTATGTAGCAGAAGTAAATTGCTACTAAGAGGAAAACTAATTATCACCATGGCCTAACCACTTAGAAAAAGCCCATGTTCGTGTATCAATCTGTATATTATGAGTGTATCCTCATATGTATGTTTTTGTGTAAAATCCTTTTCTTTTCTGTCCTATTCTATTTTGTTTTGTCACAACACCTGGAACATACCCTCTTCATGTGGTTTTAAGTGTACAGTACATGTTTGGTGACTGCTAGTCATCCTCTGTGTTGTACTGCAGATCTCTAGAGCTCATTATACATCTTGTTTAAGTGAAACTTTGTGTTCGGTAATTAGTAAATCTCCATTGCTCCTTCTTCTCAAATCCCTGGAAACTGGAGAAATGGACCTCTTCTTGATTTGGGGAGGCCGATTCAGCTAACAGCTGAATTCTACTTTGAGGAGAGAGTGATAGAAATGGTTACTTCCTATTTATCTTGAACACTTTTAAGTCTTAATTTTGTCTTTATACCCCATTTATAGTTGCTCTGAAAAGTAAATGTCACACCAGGTAAAACTTCCAAAAGCATGCCTACTCAGGACAGATGCCCAGGATCCATGGCTGGCAAATCTTTCCTTCCCTTCCCCTCTTCTTCTCACTATGCCCTGGTGCCTGACTTACCTAAATCTCTGGTGTAGCCATATTCTTGGAAATCCGTCAAGGGTTTGCACTTGCAATGCTTGTCCGCTTAGTCACTTTACAGTAGAATCCACAGATGTCTTTGCTTGAAGTTTTAAACTATTGTGATGATTAAATTTAGACATGTTTGGGAGAAATGTCAAATTGTGTAAATCATGGAAGTGTAGACTTGCACTGAGACATTAACTATGAAGTCATGTATTTATATATGACCTGTAGATATTATTTAGTTTAATCCTTTGTGTTCATTTTGTGTGATTTTGTTGGTTTTTAAATAAGAAAACATAAACAAGTCAGATGATTCAGAAATGTGAGTGTCAATCTTTTCTACCCCCCGTCTTTGTCAGCCACAGATCTGACTTTTATCACCTTGAGTTATTATTAGTTTTTTGCTTGCCCCTGTATGGTAGTAAAAGTGCATGAGTGAACTCTTCCAGCTTGATACTGGTTACTTAGCAGGGTTCTGAACTTTATTCTTTTTTTTCACCATGCACCGGTATACCACAGAAGTGTCTCTCTACTCATGTGCTCAGGGCCTTTTGAGTCTCTCCAACTTTAGGTCCTTGCATTGAAGCTGTTGTGAGAGGTTGTGTCTTTGTGTAGACATGTGTTTTGATTTTTCTTGGCTAGATATCTAGATGTGGAATTTCTGGGTGAGTTGGTAGGTGTGTGTTTGTTTTCCAAAGTACATGTATCACTTGCTTTCCCTTTTGTGATGTAAGAGAGAATTCTAGTTGCTCATCACAAGCAGTGTGTCATGATGTGTGTGTGTGTGTGTGTGTGAATTTTTAAAAGAGCAGTTTTAGGCTTTCACAAAATTGAATGGAAAGTGCGGAGAGTTCCCATGTTGTCTACCCTCCACTTTCTTGTATTTTTAACATCTTGCATTAGGATGGAATTTTTGTTGCAATTGCTGACCAGTGATGATCATTATTACCAAAAATGCGTGGTTTCCAATGGGGCTTGCCCTGTGTGTTGTGCAGTCTGTGTGTTCACTCTGGAGTGTAATGCCAGGTGTTCACCATGGTAGTGTCATGCAGAGTAGGTCCACTGCCTTAGAAATCCTGTGTGTTATTTAGTACTCTTCTTTTTTCCATCACTTCCCAACCTGGAGCAGCCTCTGATCTTTTCAACCCTCTTGATGGCTTTGTCCTTTCCACAGTTTCATGTGATTTGAATCACAAGGCAAGAAACTTATTCAGATTGTCTTCTTTCACTCAGATGTAGGTAAGTTTCCTCCACATCTCTTTGTAGCTTGAGAACTCATTTCATTTTTAGTACTCATCTTCCAATGTCTAGATATACCATCGTTTATTTATTTGCTTGCCTACTGAAGGATGTCTTGGTTGCTTCCAGGCTTGGGCAGTCATGATAGAAGCTACTGTGAATATCTGTGTGGATTTGTTTGGTTAGGTCAGAGACAGAGCTAGTGAGGGAGTCTGGTTCAGGCACCCCTCTTCTTTGGAGCCCTGTACTTCCTCTCAATTGTATCTGAGCCTGCCAATTTGCTCTCTCCAGAGAGCAGGCTTCTCTGCTGGGTTTGGTCTGGACACAGGAGATGTGGGAGATCTAAAATGTCCTTATAGAGACCAATCCAGGACCTCTGATTTTGCCCAACCTTCAGGATACCTGGTACCTTCAGTTCTTGAGTCTCAGGGAGGCAAAACAGCCTGGGATTTTGTCTGCTTTTAGCCATCCACCCTAGACGTTAGATCGTAGATTTTCTAGTCTGCCAAATCAGGTACATTTTGTCTATGTGCTTTTCAGAACCTACAGTATCATCAAGCTATCTTGATATCAATCACTTCTTCTCTTGTCATATCTTTCCTGCTATATTTAATGAAAGGTCCTGACTCACCTTTAAGAATAATGTCTTCAGAGTATACTGTGAAGTGAATGTATTTTAATTTATTTTCTCATTTTCCTACTAATGGACTTTCAGGTTACTTCCGTATATTTGTCTTTCACTCTACATGAAAAGCTTGGATAAACATCCTCCTACGTGTATCCTTTTATACTTTTTTATTTTTAGAAAAGATTCTCATGAGTGGAAAAGATAAAAGGCCTGCATGTTTTACATTTTAATAGTTATTATCAGATTAATTTTCCAAAAGTTTGTTGCAATTTACACTGCAGCCAAGCACTAGAATCTTTTTCATTTTCCATGTGAGAAACTGGGATCCCAAGAGGACCAAATATACTACTTTACGCAGTATATTTACCATTAGATGATTAATTTTTCAATAGTACCTCTTGATAAATGATGCTGGATTCTTTTAAAGTAAAGTAGAAAACAGCTGTGCAACTACAGAGCCTTCAGGTCAGCAAAGGAACATTTCTCATCGGATCTTCCATGTGGCAACAACATCTTTGATTGAAGCTCTTGTGGACAAATCTTAGCACTGTTTCCTTGAAACAGAAGCAATTATCCCCTCGACAAAAGGCTGTTGGTGTCCTTGTGTGCTCTACAGGATCTCCGACAGGGAAGCTGCTCCCTTCTGCTACACAAAAGGCAGCTGTGCACCTGACTGATCTGAAACATATTTTCGTTCAAGAACAGAATGTTTCCCGGGCCCTTCAAGATTCGGAGTGCTTCTTCTATGGACCACAAAGAACAGTGCCAAGATAGGTTTTGTGAAGCTGTGTGACCCACCTCCACCTGTCTTGTCACTGTTCTGATGTATTTGGTCACAGTGAAGGATTTCCATTTCTAGACAGTGGAAGCACCTTCGCTGCCTTTATGGGAAGTGGTAGCCACCTGATGGCTTTTCCCAGGGAGAAGGTGTTTGCCCAGACATGGAAGCACAGAACCAATGTTTAGTGGAACAGTGGCCTCATGGGCTGCTGGGGTGGGAGGGAAGAAGAGGTGCGCAAGCCAGAAGACCTTGGCCCAGGACCCTACCTACTCAGATCTTCTTCACCTTGTCTCCAAGGTTAGTCCAGTTTCTCACTTAGAGAGAGCTGGTAGTGTCACCTCAGATGTAGGTGTGGAGCTGGTAATGTTTGTAATGGTAAACCCCAGAGCCAGGCCCGTACCCCATTGTATAAGCTCCATTCAGTTTTCTTTGTCAGATCCTTCCCATGTAATACTCATCTTTCTGAATGAGATTATGGAGTATTGCCTGTCTCCCCTGAGAGCAAAGATAGGTAACCTTTTGCATGACTGTGCCACTAGTGTCTGTCACCCGTGAATGAGTGAGCAAATCTAAACACAAGTAAGCAGATTCCTCTCACTTCTTGAGACTTTTTGTAAATTCATAGAAACATTTAACTTTCATGGAAATAGTAAGAGTGACTTCAGTATCAGTGGTAATAGGGGAAAGAAACTCTCAGCCTTATAGATGTCAAGTACGAATTCATGTTCTCTGAAATTGAAGAATGAATTTTAGGAACAATAGAGGGTAAGAGCACAGTATGTTTATTGGGGAAAGAAAGCTTCTGTCTAAAAGATAGACAGATGGGGTCCTGAATGGGTTATCAATGGGTTTGTAGAGGTTTTGTAGAGTAAATCCATGAGGTGAGGTGGGTCCAAAATAGGAAAATAGCAATGTGGGCATGGGGTAGGATAAAACTATGGTCAACCAGTAAGACTATGAGTATAATTGCTCAGGTAAAATTGATTAAATTGGGATCAAATGGTGTAGTGAGTCATGAAACAAGGAGGTACAGATGCAGAACATGGGCTTTTCCTATAGGGGACTGGGTTAGTGATCCATGGTTTTCTCAAGATGATAGATGCCTATTTAGAATATCAGCCCCTGATACATCCTTAGGAAGTATACAGATGCATTTGTTTTATCTTCTGTCTTGAGGTCTGGCCCTCAGTGGAGGTGCCCATCTTCCCCACAGTTACAAGGTGTCCTATCTTTTGCACTGGCACCTTTGAGGGCTTACTCCTGTCTGACTGCCTATATTTTATCTATCTTAGTTGCCTGTAACAGTAATGCAGCACATCATGGCAGAAGGATGAGGTGGAGCAATGCAGCTATGAATCAAAGACAAAAAGAGAAGGGGATAGAACCCCAGTACTCTCTTCAAGGCCAGATACCTCCATGACTGGAAAACCACCAAATAGGTTTCATCTCTTGAAGTTTTCACAACTTCACAAAGCACATGGGTTTGGGACCAAGCCTTATACAGATGAGCCTTTGAAGATGCTTGTCCAAATCATAGCAGTGTGTTATTATAGAATTATTATAGGACATTGTTTTATAGACCAAACCTTTTAAACTCTCATTGGCAGCACCATAAAGTATGTCTCACATATCTGCTCATTTTTACAGTGGAGAAAAGCAAGACTTGGGTTAAATAAGTTTCCCAGTGGCTGAGCACTGAGATTTAGACCACATCTCTGGGTCCGTAGCCTAACCTCTTCACCTTCTTACTTCCGTGCTCTGTTTGCGTTCTTGGCTATTTCTGGCCTCATGTCCTTTCCCTGGTGTCCTGTCCTCTGAGGAGATAGCCATTCCCCTGAGAAACGTGTCTTTAATACAGTCAAGTAGTGGTCTGCCTGGCAGCACTTCAATACACAGAGAAAACCAAAAGCCATTAAATGGTATCTCTGCTGTGTGTTCCCTGGGGTTCTCTTCATTTGGTCTTTTTGTCTTTAAATTCACCACCCAGGATTACTAATATGGCAAGCACATACTGTATTCTAAGCACATACTTACTGTTCTTCACATTTAAAAAGCTCATTTTGTCCTCAGAACAACCCAGTAGAGTAGGTACTATTATATCTCCCTGGGAAGACTAAGGCCCAAGGGGAGTATATTACTTGTCCAAGGTATCACAGTTGAAGCTGGTAGAATCTGGATTCAATCCAGGCAGTCTGGCTATGGAGTCCTGTGCTTTGCTTAGAGATTGGGCCACAGAGTTCAGTGCTTGTTTGGTTGGAAATCTTTGGTAACTGCATATGTGTTAATTGCTGGATATTCTGATAGCCTGCTCTGGCTGTCAGAAACATTCAGAATTAGTCTCCAGTCTTTTTCTTCCTGCCTTATTTCTAGAGTCAACGGATATGATTTGATCCTGACTGTAGCCCCTTGGGAACGCCTTCTGAACACTGTTGAGGGGAGTCGGGGGGAACAGGAGTACTTGCATGTGTTTAACTGAGGAATGGCAGGCTTGTTTAGGATGCAGGGGGAATGCTGTTACACATGTTGTTAGGGGCCTATGCTGAGGTGGACCTGGAGCAGCTGTGGTTGGAGGAAATTAACAGCTTGGCTGCTCTGCAGACTCCTGTGCACACGTGTGGAAATGATTAGGATGGTAGCAGTGTCTCCTGGGACCCAGGTCTTCTTGTTTCCTGCTCTTTGGAGTGCTAGAGTTGCTTTACTGTTCTGGAGTTGGAGGTGAGGGTATGCAGGGGGAAAGGGGTGGGCACGTGGGCAGGCTGGGGAGCTAGGGATATAGCTCAGTGGTAGAGTGCTTGGTTAGCGAGCGTCAAGCCTGGGGTTCTATGCTCAGCACTAAAAAGGGAGCATTTGTTCTATGTATATAAATTTGTGTTGGCTTCTTTCTAGGAATACTAGGGAGAATTTTTCATATCTCATATTTTGTTTGTAAAACTTACTGCCAGTCAAAATTCACAGTTAAACATAATTTTTAAGGCCAAATATGTGCCTGTACTTGTAGCTACTTGGACTGAGGCAGGCAGGTTGGAGTGTCACGCCCAGGAGCACAGGGCCAGCCTGGGAAACACATTCAGACCCTCCACCAAAAAACAAAGAAAATGATTTCTTTGCTTAAGCAACACGTCTTAACCATGCAAGTTACTAAGGAAAATTAGTATGCTTCAGAGATGCCACTCACAAAATCTGACAAGTCTACGCGGAAGCGGAGCGCTGCTCATTTCCTTCAGCCCAAGCTGCTCAGGGCATCTCTGTAGAGGGGCTGAGAGTTGCTTTGATAGTCTTCATTACTTAATTCTCTTGTTAGGATATTGCTTTGGAAGAGGAAAATTGCTAGAGCATTATAGTGAGGCTGCAACAAACTTTCCCAGTTGTGTAATACCTTACATTCAGTTTGTTTTATGCAGTTTTACGATCTGTGGAGCAAAGAAAGAACAGAGAAATCAGTCTGCTGGTTACAAACAAAACCCAGTATTACCCTTATATTGCATTTAACTGAAAATTCGTGTTGTGATTTCAAACACTACAACTTTATGCAATAACTTTGCACTTGTTGAAATGAAAACATCTTGTTCCAAAGATGTTAAAAGCCCAGGACGACAATAAGTCCATTTACATATAAATATAAAGGGAAACACATAAAAGCGAGCAAATGAAAGAATGGGCTGTCCTTTGCGCTTCACTCTGGAGTGTGCTGCTTTGTGGAGATTGCCAGGCTGCCACAGGAGCAAAGGCGAAAGCTGTGGGCTGAGGGTGAGGAGCTTATCCTGCTGGAGGCCCCCGTGACAGGCACCAGAGGTCATGTGTTCTCTACTCTGCTCTGGCTTCAGTCTCCATAGTGCTTTGCAGAGAAGTACCAAAGGGTAGCTCAGTTTCCGAGCCGTCTGCCTGCCCTACTTCCTTTCCTTTTTCCTTCCATCTTTTTTATTTTCTTTCTTTTCCTTTTCTTTCTTCTCCCCATCCCATCCTTCTCTCCCTCTTCCTGACTGTCCAGCCCCGCCCCCATTTGCAGTAGTAGGGAGTGAACTCTGGACCCTCTGCCACAGAGTTATATGCCCAGTTATTTTCATTTTGAGACAAGGTCTCACTAAGTTGCCCAAACTGGCCTGACCCTTGTCCTCCTGCCTCAGCCTCCCAGGTGTACACTGCCACACCCAGCTCAAGCCGTTGTTTTTTCATATTTGATTTCATACCACATCTTGATTTTAATATAGCATTGCATTTCCTGGGTTCACACCAGGGCTCTATGGTAGCATTATCCAAGTTGAGGACCCTGGGTTGCGGAAGGAGGGGATGCCTGTGTGAGGCTCAGAGTTGGTGCTATGCATGTGATTATCTTGTTCCTATCAGTGTCTCTCAGTTCTGAGAATGGACAGCAAGGGGGAGTCAGTCCTGAGTCAGTGACCTGGGACAAGTACAGTACAACAGGGGTGCATGGAGCCATCACCTTGAGTGATGGTCTCCTGAGAGATGATGGCGGGCCATGGGACAGAAGAGACTCAATCCTCCACACACACATGGTTTTTTTTTTAATCAGTTGGAGGGAATACTGTATTTTGGGCTGGAGGACCTCTGAAGTACTTTCTAATCCTAAGGATACTAAAATTTTAGCCCAAATCCTTCACCTTGGTGTTGGAAGCCTTCTGTAGCCTGGTTACCTACCTTCATTCCTTTTCCAACATCTCTTCCCCACTAAATTCATTTCTGCCTCTGGATCTTCTTCCTTGTGTTTTCCAACTGCTCCTCCCTGCCATCCCTTTTGCATATGCAGTGGCCTCTTTGCTTACCTCCACTCTGCCCAGTGATGTAGAGGCCTTTCCTCCCTCCCTGCCCCTTCCTCGCTGCAGTTCATATTGGCCCCACTTCCTGCACTAAAAAGGATGATACTTTGTAGATGCTGTTTTTATGGGACAGGCACCTGAGGACCAGTGAATTGAGCAGGTGGGGTGGGGAAGATGCACCTCTGGGAAAAGACCCTATAGCCCTTACCCCTTTCTTGGGAGGAGAAACTAAGCTTTCTAACCCTCAGGATTGATTCATTGTCCTGTAGCACAAGCAAACAAAAGCAAGATAAGAGAACCCTCCTGAAGCCATAGGCACGCCGTTATTTTGAAAGTTCATAGTGGTTCATTTGTTTGCAGTGGTTCAAAGACTGTGTGTGGCTGTTACCACAGTGATTTCTGAGTGCATAATACACTTGTCATTGATCTGGGTAATGGAATTGGGAGGAGATACTTTAAGAAAAATGGTGACTCTTAGTAAAAAAGATTCCACACTACTGTGTGTGACCTGTCAAAGTTAAGACATTGGTTGTTCTTTATTGTGCTGGAATCACTGTTTAGATAGGAGTCAACTCAGGTCATGTAGGTGCTATGAAGCCAACACACTAATGTGATAGGATTCGGTAGTTTGAGGTAATGTGTTTACCACTGTCTAGAACTTTATCCAGTAGAATCAAAACTTTCTGTTTGTGTCTCCAAGCTTGGCTTATAGAAGGTGGTCAGCAGCAGTGTGTTGAATGGATGAATGAATGAATGAATGAATGAATGAATGAATGAATGAATCAATGACTTGAACCTTGAACACCCATGGGGGATGTTGCCAGCCTAGCTACATGATCTTCTGTGTGCAGGGTGGTGCCTGTGCTCTTCTGATTGGTGGACAGTGTCTTCACTTGATCATGGGGGTGTCGTAGGCTCAGTGGTGCTGACTTTGTTGCTGATTTACCTCTCTCCTTAAAATACCTGCTGCCAAATTCTTCTTTCAGTTTAATGTAAACTTATTTTGGGTGCAGGGCCAGAGGATGTCTGCAAGCCAAAGCTGAAAATTTGAGGAATAAACCCTGGACAAGACTTCTTGTCAGAGGAAATTTGTGTTTACATAAAAATCCCCTGACTGGAACAACCTGGGCTTGGTAAAGAAGAGCATAAAGGAGCTTGAGGCAGGAGATAAGTTGCATGGTCAGATCATCTGTTGCATTTGCCATTTCAGACCTCACAGGCCCCTGTGAGGAGACGGCATGTTACTCTAGGGCATGGGAAGCCCCTAAAGGCAGTGTCTGACTTAAGTGTCTGCCTAGATATTTCCCAGCTTGTGGATCCACCTTTGAGAGATCCAAGAAGCTGACCCCCAGATACCTGTTTTTCCAGCTTATTGGTATGGAAGAGTTGAACCAGAGCTGCTTCCTCTGTGTTTGTCATTAAACCTTCCAGTTTGTAAAAGATGTGGAGAAATTGGAGAGAGAGAAGAGCAAGAGACGAAATAACAGAAGATATCACTGCTGTTGTGGGAGGAGGAGGATGGGCTTGGAAGGTTGCACAGTCAGTAATCCTCAGGTAGCAGTTTCTGCTCAGTTACCTTCCAGCTCAGCAAGATGGATCCTGAGCAGCTTGGCTCTGTGTGCAGGGACACAGTGAGTTTGCTCATGGAAGCGCCATTAGACACTTGAGAGAACCATGCAGAGGGCATTTAAGTGAACGTTATTTTCTTTGAAAGTTAGACACAGACTTTTCCTTAGGAATCAGCTGGCCTTCTGCAGTGAATGACTCCCCAAGGGCGTGGGTGGCCTGGCTCAGTTTGAAGCCCACAAGCAGGTATGAATCCTTGGGCTTGGCCAGGTTGCTGTGAGAGCATCACTGTGGCCTATTGTGGCCTTCTGGGCCTCTCAGGGTGCTGTAGGGGCCCGAGGCTGTGCTTGGAGCTTCCTACTGCCATGGGCAGGCCTACTGGAAACTAGGTGGTTTGTTTTCTTTATCTCTTCTGCCTCCTTCTCCTTTTTTTTTTTTTTTTAAATTACTGGAGGTTGAATATAGGTCCTTTGTACTTGCTAGATTCCCCAGCCCTTTTATTTTTAAAGTTTTGTAACATGGTCTTACTAAGTTACTATTTTTCCCAGGTTGGGCTTCAACTTGCAGCCCTCTGGGATTATAGATGTGTGCCCCTAATCCTAGTTTGACTCTGTACTTCTTAAGGTCTCCAATGCCGCAGTGCCATCCTGATTGGCAGAGTTGTTGCCTGTGTTGCTGAACCTCACCTTCCTCACCTGCACCTGTCCTTTCTTGACCTGCACAAGATGTGGGATGATTTGTTTGGGAGAGGAAGAGTAAACAAAACCAGAAAACCCATCTGCTTTGTCAGAAGAAACCTCCAGAACAGATACCTTCCATACTGCTTTGGCAGCTGTTAGCAGCCGCATGACAGCCCCAAGTGACTGTCCTGTGGTCCCACTGATTGTCTTTTAAACAGTGGTTAAACCTAAGACAGAAGGTTTCTCAGGTCATTGCATTGCTTAGGGTCATAGGGACCAAAGAGTTCCTGTCCCATGGCCAGCTGCAGTGCATGTGCCTTTGCTCTTGGCAGATCTTGTCTGTTCAGTAGGAGGTACACCCTCCTCAGGAGCACTAAGGCCAACCTTTGCCACTCCCAGGCCAAGTGTCAGTGTGACTCTTGACTTCACCATAATTTAACATTTCTTACCCTTTGATTGAAGTCTTCTGTAAGAGCTCCCCAAGCAGGGGAGCAGTGTGTTCAAGATCATGATGGTAGCCAGAATCATGATCTTGGGACTTGGGTGACCCCCATAAACAGGACACAAGGCTCTGTTTTGCTCCTTCCTTCGTTCATCCATTTGCACATTTGCTCACTTGGCAGGTGCCTGTGCTGTGCTGGGAGACAAGATTCGATAGTGACTGATCTTTGATATGATTGGATTTCTATTGGAGGGTAGAGGGGCAGGGGAAGTGGACAATATAGGACACAATTGCAGAAGCTAATAGGAGCCGTGACTTGAGGGAGGACGGTGTGAGGCATGGGCCTGATGGAGGAGAGTTCTTGGGCTAGAAGGTCCTCTGTAGATCCTGCTCTTAAGAGCCAGACATACCAGCTCCACGACCACTCAGGCTGTGGTAGACAGCCCAGCAGGGAGATGTTGTCTCCTGGGACTTTAACCCAGCTGGGAGATGTCATCTCCTGCATCTTCAGCCCAGGTGGGGCACTTATTTTCCACCTTTCTCAGGAAACTCCTTTATGTCTTTTGCTTTATTAACATGAGCAATGATGGATCTGAATTGTTACAAAACTGTTCAGATATCACCATTTGGAATAGATCAGAGATGAAGTCTCATTCATTCACCAGTTACTGGTTGAGTGACCCTCAGTCTGTGGTACTGTGCAAGAGGTTCTGTCCTAAGACCTGCACACTGGGGCAAGTGAGGGGTAGGCACTTGGTTCAAAAGGGGAGGACCCTGGCCATCTCAGAGGAGGCAGAGGGCTATCTGCCTTTCAGAACCTTGACCCTTGGTCTTGTAGATGTTGCTGCTTAATAAAATTGAGACCTCCATATTTCAACATGGAAAAGTGTAATTTTATTTATGAATGTTAAACTTAAATTGAGAATAGGAACAATGATCTATGTAACTGAAGGGGACTTTTATAATGAGCAATTATTTTCTTTCATTCTTTCTAAAGCACATTTCATTGAACATTTTAAAGTAGTGACAAGTCACTGCTTAAAATGTGTATTTCAGTAATGAACAGCAATTCACTAGGCTTGAAAGAAAGCCATCCAGCTTAAAGTAGAGGAAATGCTCCTCTTGATTACAGTGCAAGTTTCCCATCAAACATTTTAAACATGGTCCCAATAGGATTTGGATTTTTTAACAGTTGTAGTGAGCAACAATTGTAGTGAATATACGTAACACTTCACATGAGCCCTTTCTAAGTGTATCAAGTCCATTCAGTCATATAGCTGCGTGACTGTCACCACTTTCTGTCAAGAGAGCTTTTATTGCTCAGAATATCTTGCTCTAGCAGATATTTTACAAATGGTAGCTGATTGAATTATCTTCAGAACCCTGCAAAGGGCATGTTGTATATACCATTTTAGTCAACGAGGAAACAGACTGAAGGCTTAAGTAACTTGGTGCAATTTATTCAGCCAACAGATGCTGGAATAAGAATTTAAACCCAGCTTTCTCCAAACAGAAGGCTTTCCTTGTTGCTGCACTGTGACTTTCAGCTAGAGATTTTGATTCTGGCACCTTGCCTTCTGTCTGGTAACTGTTTTCAGTACAGAGTAGAATAGTGCTCACATTTTCTCAGAATGCTGTGTGAGTTCCCTCCCTTTGATCCTTAAAGTTTCTTGCCCAGTAAATTTAAGAAGCCATAGAGCACTTACAGAATAGGCATCTGGAAAAGCAGCTGAAAATTAAAACTTTTTTTTTTTTCTTTCAGTGGTGTTGGGGTGGAAGACAGGGCTTCCTGCATGTTAGGCACGAACTCTACCATGGAGTTATATCCCCAGTCCCATACTGCTTGTGGGAGAGGATTTGAAAACTTATATTCCTACCATGTGGCTCCTGTGTGTACCACTAGGTTCTCTCCCTCACCAGAAAGTCAGGTGATGGTTCTCAAGTCTAACGGGAGGAAGCAAATCTGTTCATTTGCATTCATCTCCTCCCTATGGAAGGTGGCATCGATGTCTGTCTTTATGCAAACATGTAGACAGGTGACACACTTTTCCTTCCTGGTGTCTTCTTTGCCTGAGACTAGTGTGGGGAGGCAGGTGTGAAAGTGTCAGAGCTGTGCAAGGTCCAAGGAAGGGTCCCTGGAGTTGGTGCTACCGAGCACGCAGGTGACCCTGTCTGGGGGGAGGTGAGTCAGTTGCATAAGTCCTGCACATTTTCATGTCTTTTGTTCTTAGAACTCATTGTCTGTTCAAGAACCTTGGCAAGGAATTAGCAGTGAAGCAACCCTGACTGCTTTATCCTTTATGAGGCTGCAGAACTATATTAGGCGTATCACTTAGAAGGAAACACCAACCATGTGGCAGAAGAAGGGCTGAAACGTGTTCTGTCTCTAATTTGAAATGCAAATGAGAAGGAAAACGCTGCAGAAGCACACGCTGTCCTCCAATCTTAGAGAGCAGAGGAAGGCCATTCAGCTGCCTAGCGCCTACCAGCCACCTCTCATCCCCCAGCCTGTTCCTCCAGCAGGGCTCTGGGAAGTGGAAGGGGACTGCAGAGGCCTCTGATGGTTAGAAGGACCTCAAGGAAGGATGGGTTGGGGGGCCAACTGGGTTTGACCTTCCCCTAGCTCCTCAGTAGTACACTGTCAAGGGCTGGGGGTGGGGAAAGGCCCAACTCCTAACAGAATCTTCCATCCTCCCCACGTATGGTTCCAACGTCTATCTCTTGGCCTTCCTTAGATACAATTCATATCATATGGATGGATTGCCCCTGTCCTGGTTGTCCTTTGTAATCTAGCTGTTGTTTGTAGCTTTATTGCTCCACTTCATTCAGCTTTCTCCCTTCCCCATCCTTTTATGATACAAACCCCTGGAAACCACCTGCCAGCTGGAAGGCTTTGAACTTCGCTGCCTTGGGCCTTTGGCAAAGGCTACTCTTTCTGCTGGAGAGTTCCATCCCTTTTAACCCCTCTCCTATCTCATGTTTACTTGGGTAAATGCTTCTTGCCTATCCTCTCCATCAGGAAATCTTTGGTGAACTTCAAACCCACATCTGGCTCCCCAGTGTGGGTTCCCATCTTAACATTGGGCATCACCGCAGAATAGTGTGGCAGCTGGAGCGTGGTCAGAGCCCCGGAAGGCTTTCATGGTTGCAGTCCTAGCCACAGTGCTTATTAACTGTTTGCCAAGAAAATGGGTGATCCTTCCAGCTTGTGGTTCACATCCTGCAGGAAGAAAGTGGAAGAAGTGGGAGGCAGGGAAATGAGGCTCCTCTGCTAGAGCAGGAGGCACCCCTTCCTTGGCAGCACCCTCAATCTCCTCCTGTCCCCCATATCTGATACTTGTCTGAATCCTGAAACCTGTACAGTGTTCCGTATCTGTTGTATAAATAATTACATCAGCTGGTAGTGATGAATAGGACTTTTGGCATCAAAAAGAGAGAAAGTCTTGTTTCTGTCTTGGCTTGCAAACAAAGAAAAAATGCTTTCAGTATTGATAAATAGACATAAATAGATGTGGATAGGTATAGATAGATATATAGATAGATACAGATGTACTAATATAAAATCAGACAGAAAGGGCTGGAATGTGCTCCCCTGCTTCCAAGGAAGCCTCTCAAAAAGTTTTGTTTCTCAGATACATTCATCGGGAAGCCTATTTTAAAGGAGACATAATGTTTATTTGCTTTATAATTACCATTCTGTTTTCAGTGTCCATCTGTTTATTATTTGTTTAGTTACATCGATTTGCATACTACTGTGTTAATTACAGATAATTTAAGCCCTTAGGTATTTCTCATTACCATGTTCCTGGGTGAGGATTTTTATTTAACAATCAAGTGCCTACTGGATAGATCTATAGTCCTTGTCTGGGCATTCTGTTTGTGTCTGCTAGAGCTCAGTTGAGATCTCTAACGCACCTGAAACTGCATTGTAACTCTCTTGTGTGTCTATTCACAAAATTGATCATTTTCCAAAGTACTATAGCTTCAGAGTCTGTGATCTTAATGAGAAAGAAGAAACCTGTAATGCAATGCTCTACGAAACTCTTCTTTTGAATGGTAGAAACCGACAGATGTCTTTATTTTTATTCTGCAAAATGATTCCTCCCCCTGGCTGAGAAGAACTATGTTCTTAGACCCAAAGTTTCTACTCCTAGAAAACTCTTGGCTTGCTTTGCTCCTGAGAATGTGTCTCCAAATACCTGATTGTGTTTGCTGTCAGTTTGACTTCTACCTTCCAGTTAGCTCTTTATCTAAGTGACAGGTTTTGTTAGTGGAGGTGGTAAAGAGTAAAGGAGTTTAGAGTACCAGAAACCTGGCTCTGTATATTCAGGAAGTTTATGGGCCACCCTGTTTGAGGTCCCCATGCTGTAAGAATAAGAACTGTACAGTTTTCTAGGTCAGTTCTTGGCAAGCTAGAGTGGTGCTTTTCAATATATTAGTTACTCAGTATGTGTTGCCTAGATGGAACTGAGTCTCATTTTGATATCTTTTTATTTGTAAGCCTATTGAACAAATAATGGTACAAAATTTCAGATGCAAAAGGTACTGTACTTTGTCTCCTCTGTGAGAACCTTAAGGAAAGTAGATAAGCAGAAAAAATTGTTCTCTTGTATGAGCGGTAATCAGACTAGTATTTGCATCTCCCTATACTTAGTAGAAAGAACATTTTTCATGCATGGTCCACATTCTTGAAGTATAGCATTCCTTCCCAATGCTGTCTTCCTGCTCAGCTCTGTGCACACTGCAAGTGAGTTTGTTACTGTGGCCTCTACCTTGAGTCCAGTGCTCCTTTGATATCATCATTTGACAAACTCTGCGCTCCACACTCAACCTACTCTAGTTAAATGATTTCAGATTTATTTCAAAGGATAATTATCAATAATCACAGATACACTTTGGCTTACCCTAGTTTTGGTAAATAATATACTGAAGTTAAAAAGTAAATGAATGTTTAAGTACCAGAAATGCTGATATCTATGATGTTAAGAAATAAGTTGATTCTGGGCAGATGCTACATGGTGCCCCTGATAAGACAGGAAATGAGGACCTAAAGAAAAGGAAGCAGATGTTATGTGGAGTTGCATGTGATAGGCTTTTCAGAGAAACAGTAAAGAGATAGAAAAGATAAAAGAAGTCTTTATTAACTCCAAACACATGAAGAGGATCAAGGGCAGATGGGTCAGGTAGATCCTCTGGCCTGAGACAAAGAAAGCTGGGGCTTTTATGGACTTTTGCTAGAGGTGGGGTTTGAGGGGGATGTTTAGAAATAATTGAGGAACTGATTGGCATCTTCCCTGAGGTGGCAGAAAGGGTGAAAGAAAATTGCACCCTGGGCTGAATTGGAGAAGAAAGAGGGTGGTGGTCTCTGGGAAGGCAAGCTGTTGTTCTAAGGCTTCAGCCATATTAGGTGACCACTGTAATAATTCAGCAGTTCATACTGAGGCCAGAACCTATCAACCTCAGCTTGGCTGGAAAGGTCTTTGACCTTGCTTCTTTTATTTTTCTATTTTATTTTTTATTTTAAAGAGTAAAAATAGCAGAAACAAAGATAGGAAAACAGTAACAAGCAAGAGTACATAGAGTACAGGATTTTCAAAACAAAAAAATTTTAACAATGGTTGTATTACATATTTCCATCATCAAACATGTTTAGATTGATATAGATATGTAAGATTAGTCAAACGATTAAACATTAACACTTACAATAAACCTTAGATTGTTTTTTAACTCTTCCAAATACATTTTGTATTTAAGTCACTCTTCCAAAAAAATAATAATAATAAATTTATAGGGGCTGGGAATGCAGAAAATGCAAGGTCCTGAGATTGATTCCTGATACTACCCAAAATTAATTAATTTATTAATTTATTAATTTATTAATTTATTTATTTATTTTCTTCTTTTGAGTCATTATATTACGGAGAATATACAATATTGTCATATGTTGATCTGTTTTATTTCACTGATGAGTATATGTTCAAGATACATCCATTTATATATGAGGTCTTCTAGTCTATCATTCCATATAGCTGAGTAACATTCCATTTTGTGAAAATACCACATCATTTTCAACCATTCTTCAGATGATGGGCATTTTGGTTGTTTCCAGGATTTGGCTATCACAAATTGTGTTGTGATGAACATAGGTGCACAAATATCACTATGGTATGATGTTTTCAGTACCTCTGGAAAAATTCCCAGTAGGGGAATAGCAGGATTGAATAGGATTTCTAGTTCTAGTTTTTTAAGGAGCCTCCACACTGCTTTCCATAATGGTTGCACCAGTCTGCATTCCCACCAGCAGTGGAGAAGGGTTCCTTTTTCCCCACAGCCCCTCCAACACTTATTGTTGGTTGATTTCTTTATAGTAGCCATTCTTTCTGGGGTGAGATGGTATCTAAGTGTTGTTTTGACTTGCATTTCATGAATGGCTAGTGATGTGGAGCATTTCTTCATGTATTTATAGGCTTGCTGAATTTCTTTCTCTGAGAAGTGTGTGTTCATCTCAGATGCCCATTTCTGGACTGGATCTTTGAATTTTGGGACCCTAGTGGTTTTTAGTTCTTTATAAATTCTTTTCAAAATTTGTGGATTGTCTTTTCACTCTGTTGGTAATTTCTTTTGGCATGAAAAAACTTCTGAGCCAGAGGAGGTCCCATTTGTTGATCCTTTCAAGCGTTAAACATGCATTTGATTTTTGTCACTGAACTTTTTGCCTATCCTGATGTCTTCCAGGTTTTCTCCCACTTTCTCTTCCAGGAGATTTAATGTTTCTCTTTGGATATTTAGAACTTTAATCCATTTAGACTTTAGTTTAGTGCATGGTGATAGACTGGGGTCAAGGTTTAGTTTTTGACATGTAGAAAGCCAGTTATTCCAGCACCATTTGTTAAAGAGGCTATCTTTCTTCCAATAAGCGTGTTTGGCCCCTTTGTGGAAGAT
>PVKN010004775.1:0-32599 GCA_004027915.1 Capromys pilorides
AGCTACATGAATAGTCCACAAACATTTAAAATTGTGTTCAATACCAGTTATTATTTGGAACATTCTAATTAAAAACCACAATAAGCCACAACTACACACATTACAATATCTAAAACTAATGATGGTTTGCTATGCTACATATTGGCAAAAATTAGGAAAAAATGGTATTTCCCTATGCAGATAGTGGTAGGCTTAAAATAATACAACTGCCTTCAATAACAGTTTGGTGGGTGTCTTGTGTTTTTTAATAAAATAAAAGTACACTTAGTAGATAATTCAGTTATGCTGATCCTAGGCTTTCAATCTGAGGAAATAAAAACAGGTGCATATGAAGACATCTACAGGAATGTCCCCAGTAAGCAAGCCAGCATTGGTATAATGATTTATTAGCATCCATGTATAGCAGGAAAAAAATAATAAGAACAATTGTGGAAAGATAAAATGGTAAGCAAAATGTGGCATATTAATGCCAGAAAATACTATTTGGCAATACTTACTAGTCAAAGAAGGAGTGACACATACACACACACACACACACACACACATACACACACACACATACACACACACACACACACACACAAACGAGTCTCAAAACAAACACAGGAATTTAGACTAGATGTTCCACCTTTCACAAAAATTAGTTAAAAGTGGATTGTGAGTCTAAGTATTAAAAACAATCTGTAAAATCCTAGAGGATGATCAAGGTGGCCTTGGTTTGGCAATGACCCATAGACATCATTAAAGCTAAGCTCTTCTGCTCTGTGAAAGATGCTAATAGGAGAAGGAAAACACGAGACACAGATGGATGCAAAACATAATGGATGCAAGACTGATACTCGAAATACTCTTAAATCTCTTAAAACGCAACCATAACAAACAACAAACTAATCAACAAATAGGCAAACTATCTGAACAGACACATCAAAGAAAACACACAGATGCAAGGTAAGCACATGAAAAGATGCTTTTCATGCTATGTCTTCAGGGAAGGGCCAACGAAAACCACAGTGTGATGCCACCAGACACCTACTGGTGACTAAGACCCAGAGCACTGTCGATATCAAATACTCACCAGAATGTACCACAGGAAGCTGTTTTTATTATTAGTGGGACTGCAAAGTGGTACAGCTACTTGGAAAGACTGGCAACTTCTTACAAAACTCAATATTATTCAGTGCTAACAGGAAGTAAGTTATCAATGCTGCAAAAACTATGGCAGCTCCTTAAATGCAGATTGCTAAACGGAGGAAGCCAATCCCAAAGGATCACATAACTAAATGATTCCCACAGTGTGACATCTCCAGGAAAGGTGGAACTATGAAGAGAGTCCAAAGAATAATTATTACCTTCAAGGGTTTGGGAGGGGACAAGGAGTGACCGAACCCTAGGAGGAGGCATCTAGGGTAGCGAACCTGTTGTGTAGGACACTGCAATGATGGCTGTGTGATGGCATACATTTGTCAAAACACACAGGATGTCCAAACAATGAGTGAATCTTTAGCAAGCTATTGATATTAGCTAATAGCACTGTGCCAAAATTGGCTTCTCAGAGATAACAAATGTAAAATAGTAATGCAAGAAGTTAATGGGAAATTGTCAGAATAAGATGCAGTACTTGGGGACTTTCTGCACAGTTTTTCTGTGACCCTAAAACTGGCTTGGAAAATCTATCTACTGGACTTGGGGTGTAGCTCAGCGGTAGAGTGCTTTCCTAGAATGTGAGGTCCTGCGTTCAGTCCCCAGCACTGAAAAAAAGTCAGTGAGCAAAAGAAATTTAAAAATAGTACTGATGATAAAAATTTGAAAATGAATTTTAATAGTAATTAGAATATGAAAGAAATCAAGTATTTGTAAAAATAAAAGTCTTTAAGACAAAGAAATGAACTGCTGGTACCTGTAACAATATACATCTATTTTAAAAATACGCTGAGTGAAAAAAGCCAGGCAGAAAAGAGCGTGTGCTTTATGGTTCCATTGCTCCAAATCTTAAAACTGGCAAAGTTCTCTCCAGGGGAAAGAACCAGAGTAGCAGGGCAGGGAGCTGAGAGAGGGGCTACGCCAGAGGAGTGAGGAAGCCCAGCACCCAGCAGTTTTGGGGTGAGGGAGACATTATTTACCTCGATGAAGGTACTGGCTACATGAGCATCACATTTGTCAGAACTCACTCAACTATGTAATAAAAATGAAAGTGCTTTGTTGGATGTAAATCACACCATGACATTTTCGATATCTTGGAGACAAATGAGTAAAACAAGTTCTAATCAGAGAGAGTAAAGAAAGAGAAAAGGAGTGGCAGAGAGAGAGAGAGAGCACTAAATATACTACAGTGAATTATTAGGAATAATTGCCTTAGCAAGTAGAATTATAGGTAATTGCTGCTTTCTCTTAAAGACATTTTTATACTTCCATTCTTCGATACTGAAGATGTAGTCAATAAAAATGTCATATGGAAAAAACCATCACCCATTGTCCGGATGAGATGAAAGACAAGCAGGAAAGAGAAGTCGCTGTGGCACTTTGTCCAGAAGGGGGAGTCGAGCACCTGTTCACAGAGGCAGTGCTGTCTGCGTTGAGGCTGCAGAATCAACAGAGACACTCAGGATTCCACCACCGAGAGCAGAGCAGGAGCAAGTTCTGTAGAAGTGTGTGTGGAGGCTGCGCTGGCAGATTGGTAGAAACTGGTCTCTTCATGACGCAGCCCTGAGGCTGAGAAATGGAAACCAGAATGCTCCTGGGTTCCTTGATTTCTGATCAAAGGAGAAGCAAAGGTCCCCCTCAAGTGGGGTCTTTGGAGGAGCGAGCAGTGGAGGGACTTGCAGGTGACAAGCTCAGTAACGGACGCACGGGAGCGGCTGCTGTCCCTTGCAGAAACCCCGTGTGCAGCTTCCTCTGCTGGGAAACTGTGAGGTCCAAGTGCTGACACCTCCAGGCAGGAAGAATGGAGGGGTGATTTCGCACCCTCTGTTCCCAGGGGGTGCCTCTGGCCTCGAGACCTTTCCATATTCCTTTGTAATACACTCCACAATTCAAACTCAGCAAGGTGTTTCTTTGTACCTTAGAGTTCACTTCTTGGCTAAGTGTTTTAAAATAAACCAGGAACCAGTCTTTCTTGTGCTGCAATTATGTCTGTAATAAAGATTTTCTTTCCGTTTTTTTTAAAATAAAATTTCAAAACTATAACTGGGGCATAAAATTACTAATTAACCTCTGGTCCCATGCAGCTTCGTCCATTTTTCTTAATAATAGAGTACTAAGATATTCTTTTCTTTAACTGAGAGTCTGGTTTCCTTGTTATTGGTTTATTCTATAAACTTTATTTCTAAAACACTCAATATTGGGTATAAATGGCAAGGCCTTGGTTCTCAATAGTGGCCTCTTGTCTTAGTTACTTTTTACGCGTTGCTGGGACAAATACCTGACCTCAAAATGAAGGAAGGAAAGGTTTATTTAGCTCACAGTTCCTGGAGGTTTCAGTCCCTATTGGGCTGGCCCAAGGCTGAGTGGAACAGGGCAGAGAGCATCCAGTTCATGAAGGCGGAACAGCAACAACCACAACAGAGGCAACCAACCAACCAGGGCGCAGAGAGCAATAACGTGAGTCTGTCTCTGTCTCTCTTTATATAACATTCAGGCTCTCTGCCTCAGTCTATCCGCCTTAGGCCACACCTGTAATCCCAGAGGGACTCAGACCCATAATCCCATCTGTATATAATCCCAGTGGATCATGACTCTAGTCTCAAACTCTAGAACTCCCCACTCCACGACTGCATGAGGCTTTGGGGGGACAACTAGACATAAACCATAACACCTCTGTCTCAACCCCCTTCTGCTTTATGGACTTTTCTCACTGCTCAGCTCCCCTTTAATTTGAAGGATATCAAACCATGCCCAGAACACCTACTGCTATGTAGGACCCTAAGAACAGGGTCCTAAAGTGCCTCACCAACCTTCCTTCAAGCCTCCTGGTAACCTTGGAACCAGCAGGCTCTGTCTCCGTCACATGCGAGAAGGCAGTTTAGGCCCTGTGTTTCTATCCAGAGCTCCCACAGGAAGCTCAGGCTGCCTCTTGCTGTATGCTTTAAAACAATTTATGAAAAAAAAGTAAAAACGAAATTTCATAACAAATTAACAGGAGACTAGCAATTGTATTGTTGTCTTTAAAGTGGTTACTCAGAGTAGAAGATACAGACATGAAAAATTCTCCAATTGATATTAACACAAACCTTCCTTTCCAATGATTTAAGAGACGCTAGCAGTAATAACTAGCTTGCAGTTCATTTGCTGCTTCCCTTCCCTCCTCTCCCTTTTCCCCAGATCCTGGCTCCTGTTACCTTTTGAACAACAGAGCAGAGCTAAGCGAGAGCTGCCCGCCCACCAGGCTCTGATGGGTCCTCACCTACGCCCGGGGCCACAACAGTCTCTTCTTTTCATTTATTACATTGCCCTTGCCTAAGTGACTTCTCAGGCTCAACCCATCTACATTATATTCTGAATCCCACTGGTAACCTAACATGCTTACAACTTCTGCGCATCTTTCTGGCCTTTGACATTCTCTTACGTTTGTATTCTTCATTCAGTATGCTTACATACAGACCACCATGTTCACTATTAGAACTTTCTGGTGTTTTTTTTTTTTTTTTTTTTGTATTTTTTAGGGAAGGGTCTACAGGTATTCAGGGTCTCACTACTGGATCAGACTCGTAGTGATCCGCCTGTTTACAGCCTCCCAAGAGCTGGGATTACAGACTATTAGCACTTTCAAACCCATACTCATTATATATTGCACTCCATCATTTTTAATATTTAAAAAAAACTTTTATTAATTTGGTACAGGGTCTCACTATGCAACACAGACTCGTAGTGACCTTCCTGTCTCAGCCTCTCCAGTGCTGGGATTATAGGTGTGTGACACCATGCTCAGTTCCCATGGCCAGCTGGTCATGGAGCCAGCATGGCATGTGGTACCAGGATCAAACCCGGGTCCTTGAGCTTTCTAGCCAGGCACTTAGACTGCTGAGCTATCTATCCCCCCAGCCCTAGATTGTTATTTTTAAAAACACTTTCCTCTCTGAGTTGTCAATTATAAATCTATAAGGAGAATTAAAATATTCCTCTCTCCCATACTGTTTATAGCTAGATGAAAATCAGATGATAGATAGAAGTACAGCTAGATGTATATATAGATAACACAGAATGATCACGCATGTACACACATGATCACGCATGTACACACATGACCAAAGATGGTCAAATTTGCACAAGGCACATACACTGGATATAGTCCTGCTCCAGATGACAGAAAATCTAATACTGCAAAATGGAAAACAAGAAAAAATTTTAGTCACGTATTCTACCTAAGTGCTTCAGGTATTTACATCATTCCATAAATCCGTCTCTGTTGCACAAATCTTCCAGATGCCTTCCTTCATTTTGTTCTCCACTTTCTCGACTCTTGTTTCCCAATTTCGCATTGCCTCATTCTAGCTCCAGAAACTCACTTTGGGATTTCTGCCTCCTCCTTCTGTAGCACGGTGTTCTCTATTTTGAAAATGGACCCGAGGCCATCATTTGACTGCACCGTCACCCAGGGCTACCACTGACCTGAGCTGGACTTTGACTCCGTGAAACTTTGAGAGTCAGTTCCCACCCATGTCCTGTGCCTTGGCTCCTGTCTTTCCTTTCTTCCTTCATTTTTGTAGATCTTAAATTATTAAATATCATTAACATTGAGCCCCAGTCCTGCATGCTGTGCCAGCCCTGCCCCCGAGGCACACTGAGCCTGAGACCGAGTCCAGGTCTGGTGGCACCAGTCTGCAATCCCAACGTTGGGGAGCCTGAAAACAGGAGGATCACTACAAGCCTGAGCTGTTTACTTAGACCCTGTACCAAATACGTAAAATGAAAAAAAGTATTTTTAACTTTAGTGCTCAAGAACTCTAGATATTTATCACAGGTTTAAAATTCTCAATCATTTTCTCGTTAGTCACCGTCATTTTTCTCTGTAGGAGCAACATATCAAGCTCAACATGCCTGCTTACCTCTTACAATCTTCAGAGACCACCACACATTTCAACGCACCTGTCTCCTACAAGGCTGCCTACGGCTCACGCATGCAGCTGAGCGTTCCCTGACACAACCCACCCTCCTCTGACACTCCGTCTCTCTTCCCTAACCCACACTGCAAAGGCCTAGGACATGCAGTGATAGTGCACGCAGTATTCTGTTGCTACCATACTGCACAGTATAGCATCACAAAATATAGCAACCCCGATGAGCTTGTGTGTGCGTCATGTGTCTCAGCTCAAGGTGCTAACACAAAGGGTTGTTCTGCATAGTTTTAAAAATAACAAACATTTATTTTTCACTTCTTTATAGAAGTAAAGAAGTCCAAAATCAAGCCACTATTGGAACTACTGGCTGGTAGGGACAGCTTCTAGTTTACAAACCTGGCCTATGCATAGTTCTAGCTAAGGCTCACTAGACAAAGAAAAAAAAATTAAAAGTATTTCAAGTTCTACTGTCTACTGTAGTTTGAACTTTGAATATCCCCCAGAGGCTCATATGCTACAGGCTTGGTCACCAGCCCATGGTACTACTGAGAGGTTGTGAAATCTTCAGAAGGTGACAGCTACTGGAAAGAAGTTAGGTCACTGGAAGGTGCTTTAAGGGGATCCAGGAACTCTACCCACTCCCCATTTCTCTTCCTTGATTCTCAGACACTATGACATACTCTGCTACCATGAGCCCAGAGTGAAAGGGCCAAGTGACTACGAACCAAAACCTCCAGGACTGTGAGCCACCATTAACATTTCTTCCTTTGAACTTATTGTTGGCATTTGCTACAGCCATGGAAAGCTGACAAACACACGACCTTAGGCTACAGCAATGTCACCTTGAGACACAGCACCTTTCCTGCGTTGTATTCACAGTGTCTTACTTGGCCTGTTGCCATCGATGTCATATGCACCCTGACCCTGGTCACACCTTACTGTCTTCTTGAAACGAGAAAAGCAAACCTATGAACCTGAGGAGGGGAAAGCAAACTTTGAGAAAATGCCCTGGCATGAAGGTTTATCCTCCCTTCTAAAGTTCCTAGCTAGGGTCACAAGTACAGAGGGCATGCAGCAAACCCTAGTTCAAGCCAAGTATCAAGACAACAAGGCTCAGGGTGTGGGGAGGAGACAGGTGGTAGGAGACGGTGCTTCCAGACAGTGTCAGTTCTAAATCAGAGGGAAATTTTCAGATCAGGGCGTAGGAGGCCCAGAACAAATGAGATGCCTTGGCCAGGGAGGAGCAGCCACACTCCCTTCTGTACCTCCAAAGCTGGAAGCTGCCACGTGTCCCTCTCACGATTACTGGGAGAGGGGATACCTCTCTGACAAGGATGAGCCAGGCATCAGTCAGGATGGGTCCTGTGGGACCCAGAGCTCTGTCTCACTGGGCCGCCCCTCAGAAGCCTGCGGCATTTGCAAATTGCCCATTATTCCTGCTCAGCTTCCCCTAGTGCAGAGAGAAGGGAGCCTGCGTGGTGCGGTGCAGCCCTCCCCAAGGAGCCAGACCCGCGAGCTGCGCTCCAGCAGAGAGGAGCCCAGCGATGCAAAGTACTCAAAATCATACCCCCTGCAGCTTCTTTCTTTCTTAGCATCCCTGCCTGCGAAGAAGTCTTTTCTTATAACCAAGCCCTGCCAAAAAGGAACTAAGCAGTGAATTTTTTAACTTAAAATGAGATCCTTAAGAGTGAACCCAAGTACTTTAGAAAACTCCCCTTTTACCTTTCATCATCTCTAATAAGTACGTTTGCTTTGGTATCTGTGCACCTCTGACCTGTGTCCTCTGCGTTTCAAGGTTAGGCGCCCTCTTTGTCTGTCCTTCCTTCCAAACTCTAACTTCCTAATCTGGGCCAGATGACACTCGCATACCCTTTCCACAGGTTATGCAAGATGCTATTTCTACCATGCGCCCTACGGAGCCCTGCTCTGTACCTCTGACACACTTAGGCGTGTGACAGCACCTATTTAAATGCTCCACGGCGCTACATGAACCGCCTGCCACGCGCAGGTTGGCAGCGGGTCCCATCCCTCGTGGGTAACAGACACAGAGCAGAAGCTTCTCCCCAGGTTCTGGGGACACAGGCTTCCTGTCGCTTTTGCCCGCATCTGTCTCCAACACAGCGTTACTTGCTTATGTACCACGGACACCGTGTACTCTGCACAGCACCTCTCCAGCCAGCAGGGCTGCTCCGCGCCAGGATTTACATAACGACATACAATGGCTGCTGTCTGGAGTTAGCTGCTGCACGTCACTTCAGACTCCAACCAAGGTTTCCTCCATATCCCAAAAGCTCGATAAACTGCCCCAAACTCACTCCTGACTCTCATCCACAGATCTAAGCAGCAGAAATGAGCTGCACCTGATCATCCCCAGTTCCTTATGAGAATTCTTACATAATCTCCATGCCTCACCATCTCCATTTTTTTTTTTTTTCTTCAAATCTTCCTTTTATGGGACTACGGATGGTTTCTGACTCCTGATGGTTTAATGAACAACTGTTTGGCTTTATGATGGTGCAAAAGTGAAACACACTTAGCAGAGCTATACTTCAAATTCCGAACCCTGATTTTTCCTCACACTACTGCTGAATGGTACGATCTTCTTGTGAGGCTCCCAGTGGGCCACGAGATCATGAGGGGACAATCACTGGCCCCTACCACAGGCTGTGGATCTAAGCTAGGGTGTCCCACAGGTCAGGGGCAGTAAGTTCATTTTCAACTTACAGTATTTTCAGCCTAGGACAGATTTATCAGGAAGTAATCTCAGCATATGCCAAGAACCACCTGCATCTGAAAATGAAATTAATACAACCGTAGGGTTTTTTGCCTTTATCAATGAATATATCAGTTTTCCTGTCTTGCCTGTTTTTATTACTTCAATCTTTTATTGGGGCTGATTATGAACTCCTTCTGAGCTGTAACTTACTTTACAACTCTGCCAAGGCTGAGGTAAGAACAGCTGGAGAATGAAGGGCTTCCTCCCCGTGCCAGCGAGGTGGCGGGCAACAGTCTCATTGTGTCCTATGTCAGTTTTCTCTCCGGTAATCGCATCACACAGTTGCTCCTCAAGACCCCAACACCTTGAAAGCAGGAACCTGGGTTACCAAGAAACCCAGTTCCAAAGGGACAGGAGAAATGTGTGCAATGATTCCATCTAATTTTAGGAATGTTCACACTTACAAACACACCCCTTAGCCAAGTCAAACAGACACTTCTGCCTCCGCCGAAGCCCAGACTTAGCAGAAAATAGTATGAACTAAATTTTATCTCTTGCCTCTAGGAGCAGGAACTCAATCTCTCCCTTATCAAATTCCTGAGCCCCTCTCTGCTCTTCCTCACTAATCCTGGCTGGGAAGCTTGCATAGGTTGAACAAATGCTTCAGCGCAAAGCTCACCCACAGGCTAGCTGAGGGGTGGCAGCCACACTGTACTGGTCCTCTTCCTCCAACAGGGAGCTCGCCTATTATTTTCAAGTAGGAAAAAAAGTTCTCACTTGAATTCCAAACAAGTTCATAAATGAAAACAGCCAAGAAGACCCACGACATAAACAGGTTCTCAGGGAGAAACAAAAGCAAACACATAGCAACCTTTCTAAAATTAGAAGGGAAATAATATGTTCGGTATTACTCAGCTGTTGCTTCTATTTTAGAATGTCTTTAACATAATTTTGTTATAAATATATTAGCATTCAGGGAAAATTGCTGAATGAATAAGTGGGTGAGGAATAAAAATGGAAAAAAAAGAGGAGGATGTGAGCGAGGAGAGAAAAGCTCTGGAGATTAAATTGAATTAGTTTCATTTGAAATGCTAGCAGTCACTGGTTGAAAATCCAAGCAGGCCTCTTCCACACTTAGACTTCTTGTGGTTTACAAAATGCTGATTTAAAGCAACAGTGTTTGGATTATTCATTCAAATGTTAGAAATCAACAAGGTACCAAATATGACATTTATAATCAAACCCCTAAGATAACAATGCATTATAAAACATAGAAGAAATACCAGCATTATGTCCTAACCTTCCACATTTTGTCTTATTTTATGTTCAATTACAAAACTATAATGCTTTCACGAATTTTTGGCATCAGAATGACATAATTAAAGGATAACTTACTGCCAATATTTACACTCAGATGTTCCTTTCGTTTTTGCAAATTTGACAAGGAAAACATTTCTTTCTTTAGTGTTTCATCCAGGGACACTTCTGAGATCACTGTAACATTTCAGAACACTGAATTATACATTTCTATTCAAAAAATTTTAGAACAGAAAAAATTAGAGAACTAAAATAAGTTTAATTCTCTCTTAAACTATGTATGGCAGATAAAGTCAAGGTGGGGGAAGACCTGCACTGCTTGAAGTTCTGCTCTCCTTAGATGGAAGGCAGCTTTGAAGAAAAGAGTACTCCACACAATTACGCTTGAAAAAGCTAGCTTCAACTTCAGTAGGCACAGACTGACACCTTTTTCAGCAATTTTTTTAAATGGAGTTTTCTATTTAATGTCATATAAGGTAAGGATTTAATAGCTTCTACTGTGGGCTTATCAAGCATCACTTGATTATATTCCTACTGGCAGTTTTTAAAAAGTATTTCTGCATGGGTTCACAATCTTTTTATTTTATCAGAAGTTGGAAGCTTGTTTTTATGAGAAAACTAAGTGAATGGCAGTTTAAAAATTACCAGTATTATCATTTATAATTATTTTATTCTACACACACACACACACACACACACACACACACACACACACACATCAAAGTAATTTATAAAACTGGTGTTCTAGGAGATGACTAAGGGATTACAAAACTCTGTAACAGCCCTTCAGAGACTATAACATAGATTTCCAAGGGTCCATCCATAGCTTCTCTGTATGATTATCTCTGGATGCAGGGTGGTCACACAGCAGCATAAAAAGGCTTGCATGTGTCAGCTTCCCTTGCAGCTAGATATGGCACGAACTTGAGTTTTGGACAACAGGATGGATAGACATGTGGTGGTGCAATTTCTAGGATATATTCTAAAGGGAGGAGAATGTTTCTTCTTATCCTTTCTTCATCCTCCTGCTGGGAAAGTATACTGGCCTCTGAGCAAGAGAACCATGTACTATAGAGGCCAGAGTGACAACTGCGGGGATCCCAGGTGATGGTGGAGACTTCACATAAACCTATGAGCTGGACTTGATGTAAAAGTGAAATAATATAGCACTACTATTTCAGGAGCTCTATTCCATGCAGTGAAAATTATAACTAGTGCACCAAGATATAACAGATGAGGAAATGGGTAGACATAAGCCCAAACCTACTAATCTCCGAAAATTTGATGTTCCTTTAATTTAGGCAAGCAGTCTTACAAAACAGCTAATGAAGTTTAAAAAATATTGTTGCTGTATTTTTTTATAAATAATATCTTAGGGCTGGCGAGATGGCGCAGAGGTCTAAAGCGCTGACTTAGGCAACTGCAAGGACTGCAGTTCAATCCCCAGCACCACATGCTGCGCCAGTCCCACCTCCAGGGCAGGCTGAGCTGGCCATAATACAAATAAATACATAAAAGGTTTAAATAAATAAATTTTTTAAAAAATAATATCTTAACATTTTGTTATAGCTGAGGTCCAATTAGACCTTTTTCTTGCTTATTATTTTAGTGTGTATTTTTTTTTAATTTAATACATGGTCTACAGGGTCTCACTATGCAGATCAGACTCATAGTGATCCACCTGTGTTCAGCCTCTCAAGAGCTAGCATTACTGGTGTGTGCCACCACGCCCAGTCTCAGTCACTGTCTCAGTGTGTGTGCCCCAGGGGTGGGGTTGGCATGGCATGCTGGGGATTGAACCTCAGCCTCTGTGTCTGCCTAAGCAGGTGCTTTAATCCTCTGATCTACTACAGTGTATATCTAAGTGTTCCTCAGAGTTCCTCATATTTAAGACTTGGTCCCAGGTCTATGGTGCTATTGGGAGGTGGTAGTACATTTAAGAGGTAGGGTTTAGCCTGGGAGGGCCTTTGGGTCATAAGTGTGACCTTACAGGAGGCCCTGGGACCCTGGTCCACCATAGTCAGTTTCCTGACTGCTATGAGGTAAAATGGCACTGAATCTCCCACCATCATACACTGTAACACAGAGGGCAAAAAACAACAGGAACTGTTGCAGCCATGAACTGACGCTCCCCAAACTGTGAGCCTAAACAGTCCTTCCATTTAGGTTGATTGTTCCAGTTGTTTTGCTATAGTAACAGAAAGCTAACAATATTTACATTATTTCTAATGAAACAAAAGATAATTTTCAGATGAAAAGAATCTTTCCAATGGGAACTTGCTCTTCTTATCTATTTCCTTCATGAATCATTCTGTGTGTGTGTGTGTGTGTGTGTGTGTGTGTGTGTGCTAGCACCCACATGTAGACAGCACAAAAAAAGGTATATAGGATACAAGAGGCAATAAATGGAAACTCTGACATCCAACAGATTTTAACTACCTGCCCCTGGGTCCACTAAGCCAGCCACTGAGACTGGGTTTGGTGGTCTACACCTGCAATCCCAGCACTGGAAAGGTTGAAAACTGGAGGATCACTATGAGTCTGAGCTTCACAGTGAGACCCTGTACCAAATATGTTAAACTATATGAAAAAAAGATTTTAATCATCCTATGGGACTAGGCAAAAATAACCATTCAGACATTTAGATATTTAAACAAGCTGATAATGTCTATAAAATTGTTTTCTGGTCATGAAGAAGAGGTTCTCATCTTTCTCTCATATTGTTGCAGCAGAAATTAACAGGAATAGCATGTTTAAAGTCTATAACATCGTACTTGGTAAATAAAAAGTGGTCAGTAAGTATAACTTCCTGCTTTCTTCCGTGTCCTCATGTATTTACTCATCAAAGTTATACTATCAGACCTTGTGCTAATACTGGAAACAAAAGCAAATAAATCAGGACGAGATGGCTGCCCTTACTGAGAGTTCTTATTAGAAACAAAGGGCAAGCAGTTTAGATGAATAGTTTGATTTAAAGTTTAAAATTTCTTTTTATGAAGCAATTCATACTGGCTTTAGGAAATATAGATATGTAAATAATTAAAATATTCCTAATGCAACCAAAAATAACCACTGGTAACATTTGGGAGTATATATTTTCTATCTTTCATTTTATCTTTATTGCACATAGTCCTATTATAAATGTAAAGGCCATAGAAAACATGTAAATATAATATAAATATTTTCAAATTTCTTTTCTTACTTGAATTTCATGAAAACCAGTTGTATGTCGTTAACATTTTAACTGATGTAAGATATTTCTTTGCCTGGATGAGTCAGAATCCTTTCAACAATCACTACTGTGGGATATTTAAGTGTTGTTTCCTGTTCTCTTTTCTTTTTATTCAAGTTAACACTCACCTAATGGTATCTTCTTAGAGTTTTTTTTTTCTGTTTTTCCTAAAGTAATTTCCTCTCCACAAAAACGTTCACTGCTTCTTCTCTTCATTTCACTTAAAAATTTAAAATTATACCATAGATGGATAGGTTCATGGCTTACTCTCCCACCAGAAATAAAGCCCAACACAACTGCTAACTTTGGTTTCTCCATTAGAGTATCTCTAAGCCAATAACACAGCCTGGGATACAGGCTGGCTGAACAAATACTTACAGAATGAAGAAACAGGAGCAAACATTGGGATGAACATTTTCAAATAAAATTTTATGCATAGACAACAACTTCCTTAAAACAAACACACTTAAGAAAAATATCCCAGGTCAAAAAAGTATTAATAGTGTTTACTCTTTTGATGTAAAGTGTTCAAGTACTCAACCTAAAAGGAGAAAGAGCTCATATCTCTGCATCATCATTAGTATGTAGCAGTGTTCTTAAAACATTAAAAGTTCTAGTATTCTTTGATTTTCAACTCTTTGGTTATTATAAATAAGCCATTTCCATGTCCATACATTATCACTTATTAATATATGAGAAAAATATTAAAGAAATTTTTGGGCCCAGTCTTTTCCTCATGCTTGAATATGTAGTAAGTAGATACCATGGAGAAATAAAACTGAGCAGAAAGAATTATTGCCACAAAATCACATAAGTAGATGTAGCATTACAAATAAGTCATAAAACCTATTAACAGTTATGCTAACAGTATATCTGAGCCTTTATTAGCTATTCTTTATATCTATATCTATATCTATATAACTATATTTATATATCCATATCTGGGTCTGGGGAGATAGCTCAGTAGTCTAAGCAGCTGCCTGGCAAGCACCAGGACCTAGGTTCAATCCCCAGCACCACATGCTGTGCCAGCCCCGGAACTCTGGGAACACTGTGCTAGCCACTGAAACAAGACACGGTGGCACATGCCTGTAATCTCCGTGCTGGGGAAGCTGAGATGGGAGGATCACTACAAGTCTAAACTGCATAGCAAGACCCTATACCAAATAAATAAATGAATGAATGACTAAAAAATTTAAAGCTATATATCCATATCTTGGGCCATTGCTTTCTGCCACTTTTTCTCTTCTTCTCAGATACTCTCCTTTCCATATGCTATATTTTCTTTTGTCCGTTTGTCTTTTATTCATTTTTCTGTCATATAATTGTGATTGGCAATAAGATGGATTATACGAGGAAAGAATTATGAAGACTTAGAAAGATTTTAAAGTTCCAGTTACCTGTAGCTGTGAAACAAATCATCCTAAAACTCACTAAAGTAAGCAAGAACTACCTGGTAATGTGCATGGATTCCACAGGTCAGGGTACTGAGCAAGTCAATGTAGGGAAGGCTTATATTTACTAAAGTTTGTTCAGAGCCTCATTAGGGAAGACTCAAAAGGCTGAGGGCAACTTGAATGGCTACCACAAAAATAGGGATCATGCAGCTCCCTCCCATCACATGTACAGAATTTTGGTTGGACCAATCAATCCCCGGACTCAGCTAAAACAGCTGAATGGGATTCTTCCACATGACCTCTCTATACAGTTTGGGCTTCCTCATAGCATGGGGGTAACACAGTACTGAAACCTCTTATACTGTGACTCAGCTCAAATGGTAATGTTTTCAAAGCTGCTTGGTCTTTGATGATCAATCCTTGCACAACACATAGCAGAACTTCTGCCATGCCATAGTCACAGTCTATGGCTTGGCAGACTACAGAAAAATGACTAATGAAACAATGGGAGCGCAGCTAAGTGCTGGACTATGCGAACTGGCCCACATGCAGCAGGAATTCACAAACGCAGGAAAGTGGTGATGGCTGGAGCAGTCTGAGGTCTTGGCAGTGCAGCGTGGCATGGACAGGATGGGTGGGATCTGGGACCCAGGGAATGGAGGAAGAGAGGAAAGAGGAAGGGCATGAGGGCCCAGAGCAAGTAAAACTGGACAGGTTAAACTGGATTGTTATCAGTCATAAGGAAAGTCAGAGAGAGGATCCACTACGAAGAGAAAGGATAGTTTACCAGCCAGATGCTGTTAATGAGAGAGTTATTAAAACTTTTATCAGAAAGCCGTGTTTAGAATGACTAAATATCAGGCTTTGCAGAGCAAAATGGAGGAAAGCCTGGAGTTTAGAATGATCACCAGGAGCCAAATCCGAATACCACATACAGCAGTACTATTTATTAGTTTTCAAAAGCTCATTTCAGTTTTTTTAAGTTTAAGTACAGTCATCCCTTGGAATCCACAGGGGATTCATTCTAGGAGGCCCTCCAGTTCCAAAACCCATAGGTGCCCAGGTCTCTTACACAGAATGACACTATATTTGCATATAACTTAAACACATCCTCCGCTCTATTCCCCTCTATACTACTAACAATACCACAAAATATGCACACTATGTAAGTAGCTGTTATGCTCTATTATTTAGGGAACAGTGACAAGAAAAAAAGTCTGTATATGCTGAGCACAGATGCAATTTTTACAACAAAACCTTTTTGATTCAAGGTTGGGTGCAATCCTGGATACAGAACTGACAGATACAGAGGACTAAGTGAACATTTATGTAAAAAAGAAAAAGAATCTTTGCATCAGTACAACATATGAAGGCTGGCACGCGACTTTACTTCTGCCCCCATTCAATCCTTCTCTAGGGGATGGGTTCCTTCTAGATGGTAGACAGTTAAGGCGCACAGGAATTGGCCCAAGCTTTCCCCTGTACTAGAAGGGCAGGATCAGAAGAGAATTAAAGAGCAAGTCACTTGTTCATTAGAGGATCTGAATTACACCACATGGTATCTGTACCTATGAAGTTCTCTTGCTCACCACAAGTGCTTTAAGAAACCTCAGACCTTCAAAACTGAACCTAGAACAAAGTAGCTGGGCTGGATTACACCTGACTGCATGGCACACCCCTCTGTACCATATTAGAGATGTTGTTATTATTGTTACTGTCACTAAAAAACCTCATTAACTTGTTTGCACAAGATCTTCACTCCATCCCTCTGAAATTAAAAAAATACTAACTTTGAAGACATCCTGCAAGGAGGGTCAGAACAGAAGCTGGGAAGCAGAAGTAGTCTAAGATTAAGATGTAAAGACTCAGCTTGTCAATCTCATCTTTGTCCTGATTGTAGTCAACAACATACACTTGGTGCTCCTAAGTCCATGTTTTCTCCAACCTGAGCTATACATCTGGTTCTGTCAGACATCTATTTTGATGATTCACAATAGCCTCAAACTGAACACATTCAAATATAACTCATCATCCTTCCCTCGAACTCCATGCTTCCTCCAGGTTTATGATGTTGGTGCTCCCAACGGGATGCACAAAGGAAACTGAGTGATTCAGGACTAATCCTCTTGCTTACTTCCCATACTCAACCGAAGCAATTCTTTTTAAAATGTATTTGGTACGGGGTCTCACTACATAGCTTGGACTCACAGTGATCCTCCTGTTTTCAGCTTTGCCAGTGCTGGGATTATCGCCATGCTCAACCATGCCTGGCCTCAACAGATCAATTCTTCTAAAGAATTGCTGTAGTACATGTTTAATAAACTCCGGGTTATGCAGAATAGTAACAGAATAGAATTACATAATGAAATAACTATTCTAATTAACAGTTATAAACTGCTAATTTTCACATAGAGCACAACACTGCTTAAATATAAGGTACGCTTTCTTGTGCTTTTCATTATTTACAAAATGTCTTAGGAAAATTATCAAATCATATATAAGCCTATGTTTATGGGTGCTTGTGCATGCAGCATGCATGGCTGTATTATGCAAGTACATATGCCATGCATGCCTGCATAAGTGCTCACTTCCAGAAACCAATTTAAGGCAGAGAAAAGATAATAAAGATGCAGGACCGAGAGCAACATTACAGGTCTGTTATTCTTTCTACTAATTATTCCACATCACTCCCCTGCCATCTTTACCAAGAGGCTCCTACTCTGATGAATTCTAAGCAGCCCTGTGCTTCAGGTCACCTCGGCCACCTTACCAGTACCTGGCTTAGGGACAGCCCTGTGGAACTTGCGACACATGAACTAAGCCCAGTGGGAAAGAGCTTTTGAAAACCATTTCACTGCTCTTAAAAAGGAAAGTAAGGTTCAATGCACTCTCTCAGCACTTGAGCTTTTGAAAATGTGCCTAGAATTGATGACGTCTTTTTGTCATCCTGAGACAAACTAGAAGCTGAGGACACACAGCAGAAAGACGGAAGAACCCACAGGACCTGACCACCCTGTGGAGCTTTGGAATTCAACAGTCTAACAGACTTTTTATGTAAGCTCACAAGTTTTCTTACTATTTAAAACATTGTGACTTGACTATTAGTTAAAGTTAGTTTGTACTTTGTTTTATGCTTAACATAAATACATTTTTGTCTTCTAAGAGAAGACTGCAGGCAATAGCTTTTATGTATTTTAGCCCTTCTAGATTTAAGACCATCAGGTTAACACACTAAGGAAGGAGGGAAAGGTCCAGCTCACTTAAAGAAAAAGACCAAAGGAACTGCATGCCCAGGTACCTCTCAACATGTATTACTTCAACCATTCTAATCCTGAAGGTTCGGTGAAAACCAGCTGTCTTCCACTGACTCATTTTTGTGGCTTTCTAATAACAAAATAGACAAAGAGAAGTGCCAACTACTATCATTCAGAGTCCTGGTAAACATCTTGCAATTCCAACCTCTAAGACTACATTCATCGACTCACTGTGGAGTAACCTTGAACACAGTCAGAAGGGTTCCTCAATTCATTTTTCAAAGAAACAAATTGAATTTCTTATTGATAAATATATTTATTGGGATGGCTTTCTCCCTTACTAGGCACACCGTGTTAGAAAGCAGTGTTCCTTTCAGTTCCAAGTGGACCAGTGAGCAGGTAATAAACTATTTTTCCCTCACTGAGAGGAAACAGAGCTTTGCAAATGTAGCATATTCTTCTTGCTCTATTTTTTCTATGAAGTCAGAATTGCCTTCCAATAAGTGTGATTTTGTTTTTTGAAGAAAGTGAAGGACACATGTTAAAATTATCTGATTCAAGGGGCAGCAGGGGCTGACTGAATAGTGCTGTTGTGGGCTGGAGACCTGTACCAGGCGATCACAACCCTTCACAGTTTTATACGCACAAAAGGAATCTCACAGTCCATACTTTCTTCCATAGTTTGCCTTCCTCCAGTCCCCTGCAGAACACCTAACTCTGCTGTGCCTCTTGTGTTTCTTGCAGAGGCACAGCACGAGAGCAGAGAATAATCTTTAGACTTCTAGGATGAAGTGGCTCCTGCGTGACAATTCCTCATTCGAGATGCCAAGCCTTTTCCAGATCTTCCCAACAAAATCACACTGCCCTCGGAAGGGTGCTTCTCTCCCCGATCTTTTGTTTGATTTGAAGGGATACCGCATCTTTGTCTTTGGATTTACAGAATTATCTTTTGCTTCTTAAAACAATAACTAGGAAAAACATTTTTTTTTAATAGAGAAAAGATGTTTCTTCTCCAGATGTCATTGTTATGCCAATGATAGCTCATGGCTTATTGGTGATTGTGTACAAAACTTCTTGGCTTCTAAAAACACATAGTAGCACATAAGATAACCGTGTGACGGTATCCTTTCTTTGAACTTCTGGCTCTCTGTTGTTAGCTATGCCTGGATAAACAATGCACAACTATTCGGGATGTTGTCTAGACAGAGGCATAGCTGGCATGTTGTCCATCTGTGGTCCCAACGGCCACGGCACCTTTCCTGGGTGCCAGGCAGATACAGCAGCCTCAGAGACCTACTGAGCTCACGGATCCCACTAGTGCACAGCGCTGTTGTTTAGCTTGGGCTTTTCTCTTGCTATTTGTCTTTGTTTTCTTGTTCTGGGGTATCTGCTAGACTTCAGACCTCTGTTGTCAGGAGTTGCTTCTTTACTTCCCTCTTTATTCACTCTTTTTCTCCTCCTCTCTCTCTTTTCCTCATTCTCCATTCAGTACTTCTTTCTCTGCACTGTACACTTTGTGGTCTCACATATAGGAGGATATAGGTTACCCTTTCCTGAAGGGTGCTGAATTAGTTCTCAGACTCCCATTTCAGTTCCTCTCTTTTAAGTTTTCTCTTCTTCATGCACGGACTCTGAAGCCTCCCATTTGCTGGTCCCATAACACACGATATCAATGCACGTGGTGGCATGATTCCTAGCTTCCAACCCTTCTGGGCAACTGTCAGAACACTTCCCAAGGTGCAAGTAAAATGCATTTGTACAGTCTGTACAGAAATTTTTGTTGAAGCAGCTATCGCAGCTTTACAATTTGTGCACCTATTTATATCTGGATATCAAGTCCTATACTATCCACTTGGACACGAAGCGGTGCCTCTCCCTCCATCTTTAATCACAGGGCAATTATAAGCAGACTGCTCTTATGCAATTGCTGCTTCTTCCAAACATTTTTGTCCAATGACTTCTAAAGGCAAAATTTAAAGTCACTCAAAAACAAATTTATGGTCTAAGTCTACTCTTTACTGTATGTATTTATTTATCTCTACTTCAGAAAATCTAAACTATCTATTTTTAAAATTTAGGGAAAAGATACTTTACCTCCAGGTAAAATATAATTCTCCTCCAGTGATTTTTTTTTCTAAAAAGCTAGTTTTTAAAAAATATTATGCTGAACTTCAAAAACTTCCTTGCAAATCATCACTCCACTGGAATGCAGGCTAATGTACATGATTTTATATTAGAAACCTAGTCAGCATAAAGTTAGACTCATGTGTCGAAGAGGCTTCCTCTAAAAACTGTCAGCGGAACCCTCATTGCTCCTGGTTCATATTGGTCAGCCTCCTGTCACTGTCCCCACTGAGAAAGATCAACTTAATGATGGTTAATGATAGAAAAGATTTACTTTGGTTCACAGTTTCAGAGGCTTCCGGCTATGGACATACGGCTCTGTTGTCTGTGGCAGCACAGTACATCATGATGGGAGAGGGAGAGAGTGAGGGACAGGGAGAGAGAGAGGGAGGGGGTCAGGTCAGTGACATGCCCCCAGTGACCTCACTTCCTCCCACTAGGACCCACCCCCTGGAGATTCTATGCTTTCCAAGTAGCATCACTTGGAATGAGTGATCAAACACTTCTCTAAAGAGAAGTGGTTTATGTGTAACAGTAGAGTTTTGTGAGACACAAAGTGGAGATTTTTACATAAGGATGCATTTCTTTTTTATTTAACTGAATTCTGAAAATTCGTAGTTGTGTGTATTTAGGGAGCATATGCTCATATTTACCGCAGCATTGTTTACTGGGGTCAAATCATCAGATTAACCCATGTGTCCATCAACAGATGAATGGATAAAAAATAAGTACGGATTTCTAAGGCAAGCTGTGAAAGGCACAGCTTCTTCAGACTTTCCTGATTATACTATATTCCACAGACACCACGGTAAGGTCCTGTCATATAACTGCATTGAACCTAGGGTTCCATTTAATGGGACAGAGGAAGAGAGATTTACTGTCTAAGCTATAAATTTAAAATAGCATCCTTGGACCTCTCAATGAAAGGCAAGGGCAGATCTCAAGATGCCAGAGGCACTCAGAGGGCAGGGGCGTAGCTATTCTCCCTAAGGTTACTGCCCACTTACACCCCCATCCACAGACAAACTGGTCTTCTGGGAAATCGTTACCTTCCTCACCTTTCTACCTTCAGCAGTTCTAGGCAGAGGATGGGGTCCAGAGAGTGCTGCAAATTACAAAGACAGGAGTCAGAAATGACAGTAGCAAAGAGACTCTAATAAAATACAGTAAGTGAAAAACAAATACACTTTCTGGAGGCAGTGTAAAAGTTCCCACTTCTCAAGAATTTAAGGGCAATGTTGTTACCAATTGCACAAAACAGTAAACTTCTAGTATATGGCAGAATCATAGTCTGTGCCAACTACTTACATATAGAATTTTAATGATGGGAGGAACTTCCGGTACTTCAGTGCCTTCTTTGGCAAGATAATATTCCCCACTCTTCGCTGTATAATGACAAATCGATTTCAATTAAAAGGAAGCCTATACATATCTTAGTGATCTCTATTGAAGAAATTAACTCTAAATTATATGTTATCTATTGTCTATTTTTCAACCGGGGCGTGGGACAACTGGACTTGATGCTCTAACATTATTGAGCCATCCTCCTCTGTTGTTACGGAGGATTTAAATAAAGGAAGAAGACAAACTTTCCAGGCAGATGGGAGGGGTCCAGGAGGGAGCTCAGGTAGACAGCTGAACTCCTGCCTTGCAGAGAAGGGCCAATAGTTTTAGCATGAGGAATAATGGGTTTCATGGAATGGATTCACCTAGAAAGGAAAGTAGGATAACAAGTTACATCCTGGGCACTCGAAGAGAGGGACAGTCTCAAAAAAGTATGCATATTTTGTCCATCAGTTCTGCTTTAAAACTTCAACTCCATGAAGGAAGCAGAGCGGGTCCTCAGAGGAGAAAGAGGGCCTGGAATTGTAAAGTTGGCTTCCACAGAAGGTCTCAGAGGCTCTGGAAGCATAAATCAGCACTGCTGCAAAGCCAAGAGGTGGGTGAGGTGCTTGTGATTGGATGAAAACAGATTCTTCTTGTTAGCAGAGTAAAGAAGGCAATTCCAGCCCTGGGAACTGTAAATAGCTTTGGCAGAGCAGAGCAGCACCTCAGAGGCACAGGCAATCCCCGTGGGACCACCATTCTCAGTAGCAGCAGGGGCCCCTCCAAGCACAGAGGTGGCCCAGAGGCCTATGGGCAGCAGGAAGTGGTACCTTTGGCAAGAGAACCGTTTCCTAGACTTAAGAACCTACCTCTGGGGGTTCATTATGTCTCCCCAGCCAGCTAAGCTACTTCAGAAGGCCGATCTTTAGCAAAGCTAAGGTCTAGAAATTCTTTTGATCCCTAATCACTACAAATCTGAACATTCAGACAATTGTGTTTCTTGTTTTAAAAAGTTGTTAAGAGAAACAAGTCTTTCATATCCTGCAGTTTAATACATTTGGTTTAACTTGGTTTTTCTACAATCAATCCTGAAATTCACGTGGTATTTTAAAACTATAAATGAAGCAATTTATAGTTCCAGACACAAAGTTGAGTCATGAGTGTTGTACAAAAGTGACCAGGGCTAGTTGGCCACCTAGCCACTCAATATTTCAATGCAGTGTTGCTGGAACCTTCAGCTCTATGTAAAGGGTGGTGTACTGAGAAAACTCTTCCTGGTTTAGAATGATGGTTCTTTTGCTATAGCCATAGGGACAGTGAATAAAATGTCAACTCATCCATACTTTGTTGTTGACTATCCTGAACTGAAGATATAAATATTAATGCAAAGATGAATCTGCCTACCTAATATCCTACTCAAATTGGACAACTAACTTTGAAATTATAGCTAGAAATTGTTATATTACGTTTCTTTTTAAACAAATCCATTGGCTAGAATAACACAATTTCGGACATAACTGGAAATCTCCACTCAGAAGGAAAACATCTTTCTAGACTAATAGCACAAACAACTCAATGGTTTATCCTAAAGCCTATTTATCTTGCTGTGGTTTAGTGCAGAAACGTGTTACAAGGGATACGGAATAGGTGCTGGCCTAGGGAGTGGCCCACTTATTTCAGTAGAAACTCAATTTAAGGAGCAATTAAAGGAATGATTCTTTCCATGAAAGACATTCAATAAATATTTCTGTCTTAGTAATTCTATCAGTGAAGATTTTTAGTCCATTCTTTTAGCATTGACCAGTAGTCCCACGTGAAAACCTTTCTACCAACAACTGGTTATCTTCACTGGAGACGTGCATGTTTAACCTCACAGAACTTTCCTTAGGTTAAACAACTAAAAATGAAGTGTATCATCACAAGTTTGTAATCAGAAGACCACAGAGGATTTAAGTTGCTGCACCGGTGAGTTTCTCAGCATGCCCTGTTCCTTCAAGAAGTACTAAGGCTTCTGAGTTCTTCACTCATATTAGCCGCTTTCCCTGTGAACAATTCTGCATGAATGTGTTCTCTTTTTGTTTTGGTTTTGGCACCAGGGATTGAACTCAGGATCATGTACTTCCCAGGCAGCTGCTTAGGCTGCTGAGCTATCTTCCTGGCCCCATGAATGTATGCTCTTTGACACTTATATTTCTTTCAAGGATTGCACCTTTCTATTCTTCTCCTCGCCACCAGACAGATATCCTACAAACAAAGCAAAATAAAGCTAAGAGATGTAACCAAACAAAACTAGCTTCATAAAATAAAAAGGCAACTCTGTGAAAGGCTCACAGGGCAAATACCTGCCTCTTCCCAGTGTCTCCCTGCACACAGCTCCTTGCTGATGTACCTTTGATATCTATGCAATCGCCTGGCAAGTGAGCTGCTCCACGCCAGGTGGCCTCTGAGTATCTGCCATTCTGACTTTGTTCTTTACAGCCAGAGGATGGGCTTCCAATTTAGCTCTGCTTTTTATGAAAGGAAGTGGGCAGGGCCATCCGAAAGCACTCCTTTACAAAAGCCACTTTCGGCAAAGCCCTGGAATTGTCTCACCATTGTGTCCTTTTTGTCCTATTTCCTAGAGTTAGAAAAAGCCACAATATGTTGACAGCTGATTTTGTTTTTGGCTTATGGGCTGCACTTGCGAGTGAGCACCAATAGGCCGACACACGGAGCACGCTTAAGGATGAGCAAGCAGGGTTCCCAGACTGCTCATCAGGACGGCGCACAGTGTGCAGCTGAGCGGGAAAAGAAGCGTCCTGAAGAAAGACAGGGCGGACTCCAGACACAAGTAGGCTGTCCGCGCCCTTCTCCCCTCTGCAGCCCCCTGCTGCAGACCGGTGTCCCCTTCAGGGTGACACTTCGCCGTCGGTTTGATGGCTGCTCACAGTGCTCGCTTGTCACTTTACTCAGTTTTTCTGCTTCCATTGGGACGTGTTTTCTAAGTATGAATGGGATGATGCTGAGAAGTGCCCAAGTGCTTTTCAAAAGGGATGTGAAGCCTCAGGGGCAGGATCCTGGCTCAGAAAAGATGAAACCACATGGCTGACCACTGAAGACCCTCTCTGTATACAGAGGCCAAGTATTCCAAGCACACATACACACACAAAGAGGTTGGAGGACACTTTCAAGCTAGGAATCTGGGAGTATGAATGGGGTTATTAATACCCCCAGAGCAGAAGCTGATCCCCTCGACAGACACTGACGCTGGAAAAAGAACGGGGTGCCTGTACGCAGGCAAGAGCACGTACGCCCTATGCACATACGCACACCCTATGCGCATGCGCACTCCGTGAGGATACGACGTAAAGTCTGCACCACTTAGCAGGACTTGTTCGCTTGGTAGAAAGCGTCTTTCCATCATCTGAACGAAGTTGTATAAGCAAGGATTATAGTTGAGGATATTTCGAGAGTTTTAAAGCAAGTACAAATGAAAATTGTGCTTTTTATCAAGCTATGTATATTTTTTATTGGATACATTAGATGCCTATTTCTCTTATTAGAGCCTTCTAAGAGCATGCTCAGCTGGAACTGAGAATACTTATAAAGAAAATCTTTAAGAACAGAACAGGAAGGGGCAGGAGGCATATGAGATGAGCCTGGAGAAATCTGTAGCATGAGGAAGCAAGGAAGTTTTCCAAACCTAAAAGCTTTCGGCCACGTAGGAGGGCCACAGGTGTCGACCTGAAAAAGCTGCTCCCAGCAGCCAAAGCAGGAATCACCCAAGGAACAAAATAAATAACATGAAAATCAGATTATATTCGCAAGGTAAAGCAAATACTCACGAGTTAGAGGGATGAGATAAATTTTCTTAATAACGATAAATGGAGTTATTCCTGGTCCAGATGCTGCTGAGCACAAGAATGGGAGACTTAATTTCCAGCAATTAGAGTGTGGCAAGGGAAAAACAATAACTTTGCAGCGAGGAGAGCTGTTGCACAAATTTAACCTCGTGGTCAAGATCAAGATCAACAGCAACGCATGAGGCTAACATCCACATCTTGCAGCGATAACATGACAAAGTTGTCTCTGGTATTTTTTCAAAAACCCAATATCCCAGTAGAACAAACTCTAGGAATAGTCTACAGAATTGCTTATACATTGTTTAGTTGCCAAGGTCAGGGAAAATGAGGAAAGGCTGGGAATCTGTCACACACCAGAGGTAACTAAGCTCACACGACAGTTAACTACAGCGTGGCATTGAGTGAGAAGTGTACAGGAAATGCTTATCTTTACAAATCTTTCCTGTAAATCTAAAGTTATTTCAAAGTAAACTTATTTTAAAGATTACTAAGAATCTTATGGGATAGACTTTGAGAACTGTGTGCAGCATCACAGATTGAATCAAGAGGAGCCTAGGGAATAAAAAAATATTTGAAAATAGTAGAATCAGGAAATTCAAGTAAGAAATTTTTAATGATCAATACTGGCAGGTCTCTAAGTACTGAGACTACTTAATCTAAATAAGTAGAGGTTGGTAGTTTTGACACACTCCCTGCTGCAGTGCCTTTGGGTATTTGATCAATCATATATAGCCAGAGCAGAGTGGGAGTTAAATAAAGATCCAGCAGATTCAGGTAGAGCAATAAGCTGGAGCAAAGTACTCAGAGAAAACTTATAAAGTTAACATGGCTGCCTAAGTAATTAAAATTGAGACACACAGAAAAGAAAACAAAACAGCCCACTCATAAATAATAATAGAAATATTACTAAAATGGCTGGGAAATGTTCCTTTCCCAAGTCCTACAAAAACATCAGTGCAATCTCAAACTGCCCAGCGATCTGGATACAGCCTCATCCATTCGCTGGCTCCAGCATGAGGTCAGAACTGCAGATGCCTTCTTAGCACTTCTCATGGCGCTTCTGATGCTTGCGCTGAATTCACGTTCCATTTAACATCTATCTCATTTACCTGGCAAGTAGGATAGTAAACCACCTGTTTAACTCATGCACGTGGATTCTGGCCCACCAAGCACTCGTTCACCCAACAGTTAGCTCTCTCAATAGTGAAGTTAACTGAAGTTGGGTGTTTACCAGGTACCATGCTGGGCACTAAGAGTGCTGTACATTGTTGTGAGAAAAACATGACAGTCCTCCAGCCTTCCACTGAGGGCAGCAGAGAGACAATTAATTGAAGCAATTAAAAGAAAAAATAGTATGTTAAGTGCCATGATAGGAACCTGTCCGTGATTTTACAAGGGGGCACAGGTAAGATATTCAACTGTGCTTTGGATTTAGAGATAATCAAATATAATTTGAATTCCAAAGGCAACTAGGTCATAACCAATCTGAGGTCAAATGTCCATCCTACACCTTTGGATTTTCCAAAGCGTGAAGCTCTCAGCTTATTGTAGAGAGCAAATACTGGAATGTTAATGTTAATCATGATCATAATGATATTGATAATATGGGTGCAGACAATAATAGTGGCTTGGGTCCAAGAAACAAAGATGTACAGGGCAGACTTCCAACTCTCAAGGAGCTTTTGAAAATCTGAACCCATCATGCCAGCTGAAATTTGTGACACATCCCTGGCACTTAATAAATGCTTGCTGAATAGAGGAGATTGTTTACTCTCCACATTCAATCCAGCACCAAGTCCTGGACCTTTTATTTCACAATACTTATATTTATGACTGCTATTTTTTTCTGCTTTCACTGCCTTCTTGTCATTTTCTTTGCCAGTCTCACATGGGCCACTGAGACTTTACACTGGTCTCTCTGATTCCAGGGTCTCATCTTCAACACTGCATGTCAGCGCTATTTTCAAAAACCTGGCCTTTTTGAATAAAGCACTTAAATAAACAAAGTATCTCCCCTTCAGGCTGGCCAGATAGCTCAGTGGACTAAGCACCTGCTAGGTAAGCACAGGGACCAGTGTTTGACCCTTGGCACCACATGCTGCACCAGCCTACTCCAGGCATGCTGAGCCCATCACTGACCGGGCATGGTGGCGCATATCTATAATCCCAGCACTGAGGAGGCTAATACAAGAGGATCACTACGGGTCTGAGCTGTATGGTGAGACCCTGTGCCAAATACATAGAAAAATATAAATAAAATAAAATGTCTCCCCTTTACTTATAGAATAATGCTCAATGTTTTCAAAGTTTTCATGCTTGTTAATGAACTACTGTGTTTTTACACACACACTTGAATAAACACTTGTGTTCATGTCTTTGGCATGCATGATTTCACATTTGTTTAGTTTATTAACCTTAATAAATTGGGATCTTTAACACTGCCTAAGAATTTTTCCCTGACCCAAGTTAATAAATAATTTTTATTATTTGCATTTTTATTAATACACAACTGACCCAGCCCCTCTGCTTTTTAAAAAATGCCATTTCATTCTCACAGTATTTTTGTGTTATTTCTGGCATAAATGCAATATCTAAATGTACAGGTCTATTTATGCACTCTATAGCTTACCATCTGATAGATTTATTTATTCTGTATTACAGTCACGACATTTTTTTCCCATGTATTTACTGCAGGATCTACAGGGCTTACAGGGTCTCACAACATACATCAGACTAGAAATGAGTCTTCTGTTTTCAGTCTCCCAAGCTCTGGGCTTACAGCTGCATGCCACCACACCCAGTCTCAATTGCTGTCTCAGGATCCACCAGGAGCCGGGCTGGCAGGGCACACCAGAGATCAAACCCAGGCCGTTGCGCTCTGTCTAAGCAGATAATCGCAACACTCTAATCTAACTGTAGAACAAGTTGTGGTATCTGGAGTCAGTCTTGCAGCCTTGTTATTCTTCAAGATCGTCTTGGCTGGCTTTTGCCTTTGCTTTCCACGTAAATGTTTGAGTCCATTTGTAACACCACTCACGCATGTACAAATTTGTTGAGCTTTTAACTGGAATTAGCTCTTCTCTGTAGATCAGCTGGACTAAGAATATAGAAAAGAGATCATAAAGCTTTTAAGAGCTATATTACTAGTACAATGTTATTTTTGATTATATAAATAGTAGTGTCTTTACTTTTTAGAATGTTTTTACTAACTTAAATTTTTATATTGACTTTGTATTGAATCCTCTGAATTCAGTGAAATTAATTCATAAAGTATATTTGTAGTTTATTTTGGATTTTCAAATGTATAATTATATTATATGCCATATGATATATAATTTCACTGCTCCCTTTTTAATTATTTATTTTATTTTTTAATGAATTTTAGGGCAGGGTCTACAGGGTGTACAGGGTGTCACTATGTAGATTGGACTCATAGTGATTCTCCTGTTTACAGCTTCTCAAGTGTTGGGATTACAGGCATGCACCATCATGCCCAGTCTCAATTGCCATCTCAGTGTGCCCCAGGGGCAAGGCCAGCATGACAGACCCGGGGATTAAACCCCAGGCCTCTGTGTCTGCCTAAGCAGGCATTTTAATCCACTGAGCTATTTGGCCAGCTCCTCACTGCTCCCTTTTTAAATTCTAACATTTTTAATTTTTATCTTGCCTTATTGCATTGTCTATGACTTCCTATACAATAACCAATAGGAATGATGTTACTGGATGTCTTTCTTCTACTCAAAATCTATGAAAATGGTTTATCAGTATTTCACCAATTGTGATCTTTTTCAAGAAAATCTTTTATCAGAATAATAAAGGTTGTTCTTCTTCTAGTTCATTGAAAATTTTGTCATGCATGGGTACATGGTTCCATCAAATATTGAAATGTTCTTTCTTCATGTATCTATAGATATTGAACTAGTCTGCTAATGTAATAAACTACATTAACTGATTTTCAAACTTTGTACCAACTGCATTGCTAGAAAAATTCAACTGTGTTATAACACATTAGCACTATACAGGGTAGTGTTCATCGTTTACTTTCAACTACTTTCTCTTTGTTTAAATAATGAGACCCCTGAAAGTAGTGCTCTTGCACTATTTTGTTTTTCTCCATATTATATGTAACTACAAACACACTGTACCTGTATTTGTAAAACTATAAACATCTCAAGGGAAGACACCTGCTGTCTCAGCATATTGTTTAATGTATGGAACACAATATACGTCAGATAGATGCTTATCGAAATAAGCTCATAATCTCCTAATGGTATCCTTCACCAAAAAAAGATGCTTTTTAACAAATACATCAACCGGTAAGTTTGCCAGAGAGCTGTTTTTGCTTGTTTTATTTCAGTGAATCCTATCTCAGCTTAACTCCTCATGTTACTCTGGGTCTAACTGGTAGGAACACAGGAACGCCACCACATTCCAGAGACTATGACAGTCACAAGGCCCACTGTCCACTCTGGAGAATAAAGAAACACTGTTCTCACCCAAAGTCACAACTCCCTGTCCCTCCATAGTCAGGCAGGTACTTTACCTTGGACCTATCTCACATAGCAGGCAGCAGTATGACTTCTCAACACAGGTACCTGACAAAGAGTGCCACATTCTTCACATAAGTCCTTTAAGAGCTGGATTTGTGATGTTAGAAATTGGGCTCATTCCTCCATGTTTCTCAGAAAAGCCAAAATGTACTTTCTTTAGCTAAAATGTCTGTGGCTAACAATCACAGTCTGATATTACCTCAACATTTATGTTGCATGTTTAGCTCTCAGACCAGAATCTGTGCAGATATGAGTTCACCAATTTAGTATCTTTAATATCCCCAGTAAACGCCATTAAGCAATGTGGTGTGAGAAGTTCACACAGGGCCCATCTGTCTATGTCTCTTATCTGTCAAGTCAGTATGAGAATGCATTATAGCCACTGTTACAGACTAGAAGTTCAAAAGATGCAGCAGAGGTCCTGATCTGTAGAGATGAGATAGAAATATTAAGAAATGCTGTACAGATTTAAACCTGAGAAAACTAGATTGAAATTGATGTGCACTATGGAATCAGAGAAGGAAAGTAACATCTTAAATCCATCATCGTGAACTTCTCAAGCTAAATATATTGCATGTGATATGTCATCAACTCTAATTATGTTAAAATGTGCCAATGAGCCTCACCTCAACAGAGTTCAAAGCCAAAGCTTCTTCAAAATAAACTGTGGAGTCAGCCCACAGCAAGAAGTGTCCATTAGTGGACAGATACACGTTAAGTGTCACAGTGACAAGTACAATAAAGGGACACAACACTGAGAGCTGGTAAAAGCTACTCAGGAGACAGGTAAGTGTCCATCTCCTGACACATGAGCTGGGGCAATCAAAACCACTGCCCTGTACACAATGTAACTGTTTGGTTTATCTAAAATCTCAGGAAATAATCCTGGACAATGGTACTGCTCTTAAGTGTTTGCCAGGATGTTTACTTGATTTCTAATGGGGCATTTAAAAGATTCATTCCATTAGGTTGAACTTTGTCTTCCCGTGCTTTGCTGATTTGCTCTGTGGGGTATGATACACTCATGGATATGCTCTGTGGGACATAAATGACATTATATAACATGAGCTGAGATGACTGCATCTCTTTATTCTTTCTTCATCATCTGAATAATTCATTCCAGGAGGCAAGTGTGTATTTGGCATTTATTTACTATGCACCAGTAACATAAACTCAAGTAAAGCCAGTGCAAGTTCACGCTTAGAGGAAACTATCTTTTAAATCTCACCCACTTACTAAACCATGGGATGTTGGAGTCTACTCTTTACCTTTGGCTTTCTCTTTCCATTATAAATAGGCTACCTCGGCTATCTTACAGATTAATGAAATACTGCTCAACCCAGTTTCACCCATGTAAACTGGAAAGGAGGGCAGCTGCTGCAGACAAACCAGAGTTAGGTTTGATCTGTAGAGGCCAGTAGTGAGCTTGGGAACCAGCAGATTCAGCCTCAAAATGACCAGGCAGGAACAAGCAAAAGGCCACTTTGTAGGAAGAGGCAGGTCACCAGAGGATAGACAAGTGGAAAGCAGACAAAGATCCAGCTGCATAGGTCTAGCAGAGCGAGTGAGCTGGCCTTCCTGGTCAAAGGATCCTTGGGCCTTGGGTCTAGGACTATAATACGGATCTCAAATATGAAGTCCGAGATCTCTCTGGGTGGAGTGAGAGGGCTCAGGGAGACAGGCAAGCAGAACTGAGAAGGAACCGCCCCTCTGGGCACCGCTATTGAGCAGCTGTATGAACCCAACACAGCACCGAGTGCACAGGTGCTGAGGCAGTCCTAGTGAGGGCTAGCAAGGGATGCTCTCATTCTTTTCCTTGTAGTCTTGGCTGGCTCTTCCTTTTCCATCCCCCTTGAAGTGCGTCTTAGCCATAAAACTTTCTTTGGTCAATAAGCAGCAGCCATAGGATGGTTCCCCTCTGGGTGGAAGCACTGAAAGCCATCACCTGAGCCAACAGCTTCTTTTAAACTGCCCTATGTGAGCAGGAATCTAGATAGACCTTTCTGTAGGCAGGCCACCTAAGAGGAGGGTCCCCCTCCCCGCCAACCCACACAGCTGAGAACCATGAGAGGAAAATACACTTCCATGGTGTTGGGTGCCTGACATTTGGGGATGGTTTACTCCTGCAGTATAGGCATGAATCACCTCATTTAATCATCGCAGCAAACCTATTCTTTAAAGAGAACTGGGACTGTGCCTTTCGGTAACTATGAGCCCTTTACCTTGGGTCACAAAGTTAATAAGAAAGAGAATCAAAATCTAAATGCAGGTCTAACCAGAACCTCTACTTTTAGCCACGTTAGCAAAAGCCAGCTGAATACACAAGAAAGAAGAGAAAACATCCTGGTCTCCATAAATAGCACTAGGAAAAGTGCTACAACCAAGTAACCAAGCAGCTTAGGCTCTGCATCTCTACCTCTCTCTAAAAGATAAAAAATAAAAATAAAAAGTTCAGAATGAACATATAGTCCAAAATCTGACACATCTACTGACATGCTGTTCCCTGAGATGTCAACTTCTGTCAACCTTGAATTGACCCAGCCCAGGACCAGGAGATCAGGGTTCATAAGGGTAGCATTTTGTTCATCTTAATTATTTTTTGCTACAAAATTAGTCTTAGCTTTTATATTATACCCAACGTAAACACTTGATTCTACGAAGAGTAAGGTATTCATTACTTCCTAAGCATCAGGCCCCCTAAAGCCATAGGCAGTATGGCCAGAATGAGAAGCAAAAGATTCTAGAAACCAAGAGAGGCTACAAAAGTGAGCTCAAGGCCAGCATGAAC